>VDFB02136841.1:112526-136810 GCA_007258455.2 Sequoia sempervirens
TCTTCCTTCTCCACTTTCGGCTAGGCTGTCCTGATAAGGCCAAGGTAATTCAACAATTACCTTTTATCCCCTTTTCACTTTTTCCCTCCCTTTTCACCTCAGGGTCTTTTTTTTTCTTTTTTTAACCCAAAAATTCATCTGATTATTTCATCCCAGCTATTTCTTCCCGGGGCCGCCATTCGCACATTGTTTGTCCGATTAACTCCGTTCAAACACCATTCTTCTCGTTTTTCTGTGCTCTTTCCAACAACATGTACCACTCCATACTTTCGAGAAGTTGACCAGGGCTTCTTTTCCTCCCCCGTCCCCCTTCTTGAGGGGGCATACCCTACCATTCCCTCCTAACCTGTCGCTCTAAGACTACCTTCGCTTGACTGGGGCATCCTCTCCGCATTCCCTCTGTTTGGGGCATCTCACGCGCATTCCCCCATGCTGGGGTATCTCTTTTTCTAGTCTCTTCCTCTACAGAGTCATCTGCATTCTATTTTTCTTCGAAACCCTATTATTCTAATAGTATTTTGAAGAGGGGAAAAATGTAGACATCCAATTTGATCACTTCCATATGATCAAACGCGTCTCCTTATTCATCCGGTTGCTCATCCCCTATGTCAATATTAATTAAACCATTTGTTTAATTAATACCCTGCATCTTGCATAAGGGTCCTAAAGTATTTAATTTAATACTTTACCCCTTTTCCTCCCCTAAATTAAATAAATTTACCATCTTATTTAATTTAGTCATATTCCCCTTTTGGAATTAAAATTCATTTTTTAATTCCTCTTTTCTCTCTCATGGTCACATCCTCCAACTTTTGCAAGTTGGTCCCTAATCCATTTTAATTACCTCATCCTCTTCTAATTAACTAGGGTTAGCATGTGCATACCCTTAACCATCATTAAAGTCACATCCTCCATAATCTCCCACTTGCTTCTAATGAGTCATTAGTCCATCTAACTGAGTACTTGCACAACTTTAATCATTTGGTTAGCCTAACCTAATCCTCATCCTATTTATGACAAATGTCCTTGAGTCAACCTTATTAAAAGATTTCTCCTTTTGGACAAGGCACTCCACTTCCCCATGTGAATTTTTAATTCACCTTTTAATCCCCCAAGGCACCCAAAAGGAATTTTTAATTCCTTCACTTCTTCCCACATGTCCTCTACTCATTCTATATTCTTTCCCATCTCCCCATGAGAATATTTGAGGAATTTTTAATTCCTCGCATGTCCTCTCACCCACATGGGGACAAGTACCTCCTTTATAAGGAGATCTTGTCCAATCCCAAGGTACTTTGTACCCCCTCCATGTCATGTACTTCTCCTTCCACCTCATGCCCACTTCACCTTTTAGGGCTATCTCACATGCCACATGTCAAGATGTGAGGGCTTGTGAGTTCTCAACTCACCTTAGCCCTACATCTTGATCATTTGTGGCTCAATCTTGACCCTCCATCTCCTCTAGGAATTCTCAAAATTCCTATAAATACCCCCTCTTTTCTCTCATTTGGAGGGAGGTCATTTTTGCTAGCCAAACTCTTGCAATTTTGTTTCTCAACTTACACTTAGCCATTTTCATGTTTTTATCCACTTGCACTCATCCTCACAACATCATTTAGCTTGCATCTTGTGCCATCCAAGGAGCATACACATCAAATATCGAAGGGCCAACCAAAGGATCGATTCGACGCAAGGTATAGAGTTCCATTTTGTTGCTTTCATCTTGTGTTGTTTCCAACTTAGGCTAATCTTGAGGTGTAGGTTGTTTTGGTGTTTGTTTGCACTCTTTTACTTGCTGCACGTTTTCTAACGCTCGCATTCGACCTATCACAATTTCCATTGAAATTATATTATTATTGATACATTTTACTATTACTCGTGTCTATGTTAAAGCATTGATTATATTTAAAATTATGGATTATAAATTTGAAATACGCAAAATATAAACATGATATTCTTTGTTGAAAAGATATTTCTTATTTATCTCCTATTTATCTATTAGTAAAGATTGTTAATCAAATTATCTTGCAAATAATTATAAAATTATGTTGAAGAATGAATCACTCTTCTACTTTCTTATAGTCTAAAGATGGAAACTATATACTTTATGTCAAAAAATTTATGGAGTTTTCTTTTAATTGATCAGTTGGGTTCGTTAGAAATTTATATTATGAACTAGAGATGTACAAAACATACATGTATGCACCTAGTATTTAAATTGAAACGATAAGACTTGACACCCTCAAATAAGTTAAGAACATTAGCCCTATACTATATTCTCTAACAATAATCATTCAACTAGCACGTATAAATTATTTAAATAAATTTCATGTATATTCTCTTACCTCTTGTCTTTGTTCATAATTCTTTGTGAATAATACACCAATTTCATTCACTTGACTCTAATGCCTTGCATTAATGTTGTCTGCAAATAGCTCACTATAATAATCAATCTCAAAGTACTTTAATGCCTCTATTACATGCAAATAGAACATAATTTGACCATGGGAGGTATGAATGACTATGTAAGGTCACATATTATGCTTACTAATACATGTATACTACGAGGACACATGTCAAATACATGGGTGTGCATGTGCACATTTTGATCATTGTTTTGTCATCTTCATTAAACTTAGTGTTATTCAAGATAAAAATAAGGACATACTCTACTTTGCAAAATCATATTTTCATTAATATAAAAGACTTTTTTCCATCCATGTAATGTCTATCATTTGCAATCCTATATTTGATGATGTATATAAGAGTTCAGGCAACGACTATCCGGCCCCAAGAATGCACCAGGGCATGGATGTCTTCCCCATCATGAACATTCATTGCTGACATCTACCTGCCACTACCGTGTACTTGTATTTCATGTTGTACAATTTTTGCTGGTCTAACAATTTATCAACTCAGGTAAAAATAAATTAAATCTCCTAGTGCAACATGAAAAAAATTAGTTTGTCTTCCTATATTTTCGATGCAAATATCAGTTCTCTTAAACCCCAATATTTTGCATCTACTTTTAAGTTCTATAAATATATATTATACCATACATATTATTTAAATTTATATTATATATTAATTTAATTTAATACAATATATAATAATAATATAAATATATTATATATATTAATCTAATATAATATATAATATAATAAAATATATAAAAATAAATATTATTATTATTATTTATATATTTATAATTAGATTACAAATATATCTATATATATAAATGAATATATTATATGTTATATCTATATTACTTTAATATAATATAATACAATAGATATTAATAAATTAAATTATATTATTACTCTATATATAGATTTTTTTTTTGATCGGTGATCGCTTTTGATTGGAGCTTTGAATTAGTGAGGCCACAATTTATGGGGGACCTCATCCCCATGTTTGTTTGGTATTAGTACCAATCCATTCCTTTCTCCTTACCTCACTCTATTCCACCTCTCCATCTTTTATGACTTCTCCCTTCCAACCCAACTCTCCTCTACCTCCACTTCTTCCTCTCACAGCCTCATTCACTTCTTCCTCTCGCAGCCTCATTGGCTTCTCTCTACTTCTCTTTTCTGCCTCCACTCCTACCTCCCGCAACCTCCTCCTCTTCTCCCACTTCTCTTCATCGCCTCACCTTCTACCACCTATAGCCTTTCCTCCCCACTCCACTTGTCTTCTCTACCTCATCTCCTTCCTCCCGAGTTATCTCCTCCAACTCACCCCTGTACTTCATCTTCCTTTTCTCTATCTTCTCCTCCTCTCCCGCCATCTTCTCTCCTCCACTCTTCTTGTCTTCTTCTTCGTCCTTCCTTTAAGTCTTGGGGCAACCTCCATCTGCTGCCCTTCCATGCCTCCCCTGCCAATGCATGCACATCACTCCTTCATTGTTGCAAGGTGATATCGACCACCATGGATCCTACCATTGACCCCTTTCTATCTGCAGTCTTTGCCCAGTGACCAACGACCAGTGACTATCTCCTCATTCAACGTGGGCCCATCCATCCTCGGTCCTTTTTGGTCCTTCTTTCCTGCACGCATTGGATGAGACTTGAACATGTGAACACCCTCTCAAGAGGGCTTATGACTTACTGTCACACTATGGGGTCATCCCCTACTCTATATAGATAATTAGAATATATATATATATATATATATATATATATATATATATATATATATATATATATATATATATATATATATATATATACATTAAGAATAAATTTTATTGAAACTAAATTAAAAATGTAATGATTAGTAAATAAATTTAAATTAACACTTTACTATATAATTAGATTATATATAGTATTTAGTGAAAACTAAAATTGTTTTGAAAATTCATTAAAATTTATTTTATTTTTTTCAACATCAACTTTATAGTTAAACTTAAATATTTCAAAGTAAATTGAAAAAATATTAGATTTTAAATTTTTAGTTTTAAAAGTTGGAAACATTTTTTCCATTAAAATTTTATAGTAAATTTTTAATAAATTTTATTAAAACTAAATTAAAAATTTAATGAAATTAGTAAATAAATTTAAATTAACACTTTACTATATAATTAGATTATATATAGTAAACTGTAAACTATTTTATTTTTGAAAATTCATTAAAATTTAGTTTGTTATTTTCAACATCAACTTTATAGTTAAATTTAAATATTTAAAATTAAATTGAAAAAATATTAGATTTTAAATTTTTAGTTGTAAAAGTTGGAAACATTTTTTTCATTAAAATTTTATAGTAAATTTTAGAGTAAATTTTTAATAAATTTTATTAGAACTAAGTTAAAGATTTAATGATTAGTAAATAAATTTAAATTAACACTTTACTATATAATTAGATTATATATAGTAAAGTGTAAACTATTTATTTTTTGAAAATCCATTAAAATTTAGTTTATTATTTTCAATATCAACTTTATAATTAAATTTAAATATTAAAAATTAAATTAAAAAATATTAGTTTTTAAATTTTTAGTTTTAAAAGTGAAAAACATTTTTTCCATTAAAATTTTATAGTAAATTAGTAAATTTTTAATAAATTTTATTAAAACTAAATTAAAAATTTAGTGATTAATAAATAAGTTTAAATTAATTTAAAATTTTATATTATATTATATTATATTATAATATATAATAATCTAATAGATTCATTTATTATATAATATTTTCATATATTCTTAATGTTATTATAGATATATAAACAATAATCATAAAGTTTAATGGCACGATCACAAAAAATGGAGGGCAACGGTTGAGTGCAGCCTACCGTTGCGGCAACTAGGGTTTTGCCTGGTCTGGGCTCATCTGGGAAGGCTTCGCAGGGTATTTCCAGTGGCTTTTGGTGTAGTGAAGGTGGCATTGGGGGAAATAATGGTAGCAAAGTTCAAGTAGACCGCACAAAGAAGATAAAAGGCTAAAACGACAACGGTTTGGGTTTGGACGGGGGTGACTTGCATCCAAAACAAAGCTAGAAAAATGGATAGCTTGAAGCTCATGGCCTAGGGAGAGATGGAGGAAAAAAGGGGGACAAGACATCTAAGAGTGGGAGGCAAGCAAGACACTCTTAGACTTCGAAGCAAATAGCCAAAATCTTAGTGGGGAGGAGAGGAGGGGATCTCGTTTCAATTCTTGTAGCCATAATAGTTACAGTGGAGCTAGATAGTGAGCTAGATCAAGAAGTGATCTTCAATAAAAAAGTTTTTTCTAGGCTGGGCTTGATTGGGAGGTTCAGGGGTTTTTGGCCAAGCCTGACTAACCTTCACCAATGGATTTCTAATTACTAGGAACTTGTTTTGGAAGGGTATGTTCAAATATATCCCATGGCTAAAGGTTTTGTCATTGTGGTTTTTGAAAAAGAGCAGGATGGAAATAAGATTTTGTGTGAATACCACTAGGATTGGGAAGAAAAGTATACTTTGCTATTAAAGACATGGCATCCAACTTTTAACCCAACTACTAAACTATTTGAGAGGGTTCCTCTCTAGGTGAGACTTCCTAACCTTCCCTTGCAATTTTGGTTTGATTCCTGCTTGGAGGCTATAGGGAACTCTTTAGGAAGCTTCCTAATGATAGATGAGGGTTCTTTAAATCTGCTACACTCAACCTTTGCTCGGATTTTGGTGGAAATGGATGCGTCCAAGGAGCGGCCATAAGAGATCTAGATAAAAACTTTGAAAGGTTGTTGGGTGCAACCTCTGAATTTTGAAGGGGTATCCTTTAGGTGCAGAGTTTGTTTCCAAACAAGGCAATTGGCTGCTCATTGTGCCAAATGCAGAACAAATAAATTTTCTTCTTGGTGGAAGGATGTTGCTCCCCAACACTACACAGTGGAAAAAAAAGGAGGAAAGGAAATAGAACCTTTTGGAAGGGAGGGAAGTGGAGGGTTAGGATTTTGGGACTAAGGTGTTGGAAGGGAAAACATTGATGCCTAATGTTAGAAGGGTGGATCAACAACAAACGAGTGAGGCCTCGACATAGAAAGGGATTTTGATAGGGAACAAAGATAATGTTGTTTAAAATGGAAGTGAAAAGGAGTCAAACTTTTAAAATGGGGCAGCAACACTAGATTGTTAGGAGAAAAGAGGGGTGATGAGGTCGCCAGAAAAAGAGGCTGGGAAACAAAAAACTGAAGGTCAAAATACACAAGCATTTGGCAGTTTGAACGGAGATTTGAGGAGCCCTCTTGATAAAGAATTGGAATGGCAGAAGGAGGCGGCAAGGGTGGAGGACAGTTGGCAAATTGTCAAGGGAAAGAAAGCAAAGAAAGTAACGAAGAAAATATTTGTGATGGTCCTACAGTCTCAAACCAAGGGAAGACCAGTTTGAGACCCAAACCTATGACCTATTAATAGGTCTTTGTTTAAGGGTATTATGGTGGTAGGTTAGTTTGTTAGGATTGTTTATGGAGTCTCTCTGTTTGATGTAGTGAATTTGTTTGTAACTCTTGCTAGGGTCTGTAGGATGGATAGATGGTAGGGCTAAGTGTTCTTGAAGTGAAGCTATATGGTGATGTAAGGGGTTCACATGATGAATCTATAATGTGAAATGCTTTGTAAATTTTTTATTTCATTAATAAAAATCAACTTTATTACTGACCAAAAAAAAATAATCATAAAGTTTAATGAATTTTTAAAAATAAAATAGTTTACAATTTACTACATATAATTTTTTTTTAATAAAAGGGGTAAAAACTTTATTGAAATTTAGAAAAGAGCATTACATCAAGTCAAAGAGTCAAGGGCCCAGAAGTCTACAAGAAGCACCCAGCAAAGCAAGAAACAACATCATCCTTCACCATTACCATCCCCATCCTTAGTTAGAATCCTCTCCAAGTCATGTCAGAGCTCATGGGAGACCTGCTCCCACTCAACAATCTTCCAGCCTTCTATATGCTTTAAAGTCCACTTAGCCAAGCAATCAACTGCCCTATTCCACTCCCTCAAAATATGGACAAAAGATGCCATCTCCCTCAAAACACTAATTTATAGAATTTGCTACACCATCATTGCCAGCTACTAACTAACATCAGACACCAAGTCCATACATTTAGCAAATTAATTAGAACTTGAGAATTAGATTCACAAATGACCTTTCTCCACCCCAAAGCATAAGCTCGCTCCAAGGTGTAAAGGATCGCCAAACCTTCCATAAGGTTGACAGTTTGCACATCCCTTCATAAATCAAAAAGAGGAAAACCACCGATCTCATAAAATCCCTGCCAACCCCACCAATTCCAGTAGGCCCTAGATTTCCTCTTGAGGAACCATCAGTATTGATCTTCAAAATGCCTGCCAGAGGGAGCAACCATCTACCTACCCTTTGGACTTTCTCATTCACCCGCATTCCTCTCCTGACACAAGTAGAAGCCACATACATCCTTTGAATCCCTAATATCTCCACCATCTCAACATCCTCTTTCTCCAAAGGAAACACCACTTCACACAAGTAGATTCCACCGTCTCCTAAATCATATCCATAATTCTTTGCCAAACTTGTTGCAGCAACATCTTTTCCCCACGAAATATTCTACAATTCTGTTCCAACCAAATCTGCCAAAGTATGAAGGTAGGCCCAACATACCACACATCTTGCAAGAAAGAGGCCATAGAAGGAGGCCTACCCAAACTACTCCAGAAATCCACCAGGGAGGAGGCATGAACACAAGGGCTTTTCCAGACTCCCCACCAAAAATGCCAAAGCTGCAAAGCAAAGGGACAACAAAAAAACAAGTGAGATGAGTCCTCCTCTCCAGCCCCACACAAAACACAAATAGAAGAACGTTGGAATCCCCGCCTCCGAACATTATCCCAAGTCAAGCACCTGTTCCAAGCCAAAGTCCAAATAAAGCAATTACACTTAGGCCATGAGAACTTATTCCACACTTTCTTCCACCATTGAACCTCCACCCCATCCAGCTTGTGGGATAACAAAGCCTGGTATCAAGAAGCAACGATATAGAC
This sequence comes from Sequoia sempervirens, assembly GCA_007258455.2. Lineage (NCBI taxonomy): Eukaryota > Viridiplantae > Streptophyta > Pinopsida > Cupressales > Cupressaceae > Sequoia > Sequoia sempervirens. The sequence continues at coordinate 121,009 of VDFB02136841.1, forward strand.
ACCCTTAGGGTTGGGAGACTAAGAAAGAACATCCCCATCCTGGAGGGAGCTACAACGCCTACTTGAAAGGATACTACGAAGCTCTGCACACTCCTCCATATCGACAATAGGCCATTCCTCAAGATTCTTCCATCTTGCCACCAGTAACTGACCATGAAAAGAAACGACCTTAAAGTCACTCACCCTTGACCATCCAGCCTCAAGGAATCTCTGGCACAGAGGCAAAAAATTAGGAAACTGAGAAACAATGAGAGGAAAACCATCCAAATAATCAGACCAAAAATGAGCCTCCATCCATCCCCCTTTTGCAAATCCAAAATAATCCATCCTTGACGAGTGCAACCCCTTTCTTGAGCGTACCCCAAATCACCAAACCTCTCCCCACTAGGGGATACCGAGGAATATCCATTTGAGGGATCCCCGAGAAATATTTATGGGATAAAATCCTAGCCCAAATTTGATCCTGTTCCACACACCATCGCTAATATAACTTAGCAGCCAATGCCACCCCAGACAAAGACGACTGGCTGCCTTAACCCAAGACTAGTAAACTGCTTCAGACTACAAACAGTATCCCATTTGACCAAGCTCCATTTAGAGGACAACAAACTACCAGCCCATAAAAACTATCTCGCTAAAGAGTCTAATTCCTTAACAAAACTCATCAGGGCCACCTGAATCATGCATTTGTAAATGGGGAGAGCCTGAACCACAAACTTGAGCAGCTAAACGCGACTCGCAAAAGACAACCATCTATGGGTCTAATGAGTAACTTTCACCCAAAATTTGTCTATAATATTCTACCAAGATTCCTTGGGTAGCCTTCTAAGAGAAACAAGGATACAAAGATAAGTCAAAGGGAGAACCCCAATATGAAATCTCAGGATATGAGCAATCCTCCTCTGAATGGGATCCAAAGTATTGAAGAAAAAGATGGAGTACTTATCTTCATTAATCAATTGACCCGAAGCTACAAGATAAACATCCAACACCTTACGCAAATTTGAAGCTTCCCTTATTGTAGCCATACCCATCAAAGCAGTGTCATCCACAAACTACAAACGAGACTGTGGAGGAAGACCACCTCCCCATCTCCACCCTTGAATGAGTCCCAACTCCACATTCCTTCTCATCAAACGTCCCAGACCTTCAACAAGAAGAAACAAATATGGAGATAGGGGGTCTCCTTGACGCAAACCTCGAGAGGCACCAAAAAGCTTAGAATGTTCCCCATTAATTAGCATAGAGAAGGAAACTAAAGTAACACAACTCATAACCCATTGAATCCACTCATCCCCAAAGCCAAAAGCACCAAGAACCTTTTGAAGGAAGGACCACTGAACTCTGTCATATTCCTTTGCCATATCCAACTTGATGAACATCACCTTATCTTTGGAACTAGCCATAGAGTGAATGGTTTCTGTCGTGATAACAACCCCATCCAAAATTTGTTGACCCACCACAAAACCACTCTGCTCTTCTAAGATCAACACTTTAAGCCACTTTTTCAACCTATTCACAATCAACTTAGAAATAATTTTATAAATCACATTGCACAGAGAAATAGGTTGAAACTGACTTAACCCAACCGCCCGCTCACATTTGGGGATGAGAGCAAGGAAGGTAGAGTTCAAAGTCATTAACATTTGTTTATTCTTCTGAGACTCTTGCACAACCACCAATAAGTCCAACTTGATAATATCCCAAAATTCTTGAAATAACTCAATCAGGAAACCATCTGGGCCAGGAGCTTTCCCCTTCTTCATCTGAAACGCTGTCCCTTCTAGCTCTTCTAGAAAAATATCACCCATAAGATGCTCATTCATCTCTCTAGAAACTAAAGAAGGGATACAAGAAAGGACCTGAGCCTCCTCATTAGAACCTGTGAGTCCTCCCTAAATACAAAAGTAAAGTACTGTACTTCACTCAAGATTTCATAAAAAGAAGAGAGCTGCTCACTCCTGTCACTCACCAGAATAAAAATAGAGTTGCCATGTCTCCTGGATTTTATAGAATTGAAGAAGAAAGCAGTATTTCTATCTCCCTCTTGAATCCACTCAATCCAGGCCTTTTATTTCCAATAAACTTCCTCCCATAGCTCACACTCCTCTAGCACTTTCAAAGCCCTAGCCTCACCCTGAAGCAAATTAGCTATCACCCCATCCTCCCTGATCAACCTCATAATGCCATCCAACTTAGCCTGGGCCACAACCTTAGTGTGGAAAATGTTCCCAAAGCACTGTCGATTCCATCATTTAAGCTGGTACTTAACAAATTAAAGAAGCTTAGCAAAAGTATGCATAGCCATACCATAAGAAGGTCTACCATACCTCCACCATTCAACAACATAGTCATGAAGAGAGGGGTCAAGAAGGCACATAAGATGGAACTTGAAAGAAGGAGCTCGAGGCACATGAGTCGAAGAAATAGGAAGCTTGATAGGCCAATGTTCAGACCCTCTCCAGTCCAAAATTTCAGAGCTAGAAGACCACAACCCACCAACCTAATAGCAGGAAACTAGAAAATGGTCAAGGTGTTATGCGATACAATGACCCCCCACCCTCTGATTGTTCCAAGTAAACTGGCCAATAGTGGGCTTGATATCAACACGATTTAAAGCTGAGATGTTGTCCTAAAGCAACAACGCAGAGGGCTCCAGCCTCGCAATACCACCCCTCTTCTCAGCCAACTCTGAGATAGCATTGAAATCCCAAGCCATAATCCAAGGATGGTAAGGAATCATGCTTTAGAAAAACCTAATATGGGACCACAAAAGCTGCTTCTCCTAAAACTCAATAGGCACATAAATACTAGAAAGATTATAGACTCCCTCGTCTCAAAACAAGAAGCAATCATAGAGATAGAAGACTTGAAGGACATCCACCAAAGAGGGCGAATCTTCTGAGGGTTCCATAAACAAGCCACACCTCCAACAGACCCTTGAGAACCAATGCATTGACACTCTCCACTCCCCCAAAACTTAGGCAATAAACCTAACATTTACTCAATTGATACCTTACTCTCCTGTAGGAAAAGAACATCCAGAGAATGACTTCTAACCAACTCTCGAACAACTTTTTGTCGAGGGCCACTATTCAAGCCCCTTACATTCCAAGATAAAACAATCATTTCAAAGGGCCCAAAAAATGAGAACCCAAAGTCTTGATAGACCATGATTCCACCAAATTTTCCCCTATTAACTTAATCTTTTCCATATCCTTTTTTCTACCAAGCGTGGAAGACTTCTCCCCAACACCCTGTTTTGGATCCTTTTGATGGAGACCCAAGTGAGAAGAAGAGGACTTGTTCTTCCTCCCCACTTCTCTACCTACATTCAAAATCGAAGAAGATCCATTCCCACCCCCTTCTTCACTTTAGCAATAGGAACCAACTCCACTTGTACATCCATTTGAAGATCCGTATCCATTTGCAAAGCACCAACAACTTGCATATCCTGAGTAGCCTCAGAAAGAAGACCCTCTTGTCTTGTACTTAAAACACCTTGGTCCAGATTCATCAAGCCCAGATTCACTTCTTGTTGGCCGAGATCATCCAAAACCTCAAATCTATTAAAAGTATCTTCATCCTGTCTCTCCATCAAGGTCCTCTTTTGACCCCAATTCTTGTTACAAGCCTTGATAGGGACGAAGCCATTCACACCAACCCCATCTCCAGGAATGGGATCCTTTCCCTTATCAACCCTAGGTGGGTTGCGAAGAGGTTGAGAAGACTGAGGTTCCATAGGCCTAACCCTTGGGCATCTTCGCTGCAAGTGACCATATTCATGACAAAGACAACACTGAAATGGGAGGGTCTCATAGTCCAGCTGCTGCACCCAGGAATAAGGACACGCACACATATCCAAAGAATTTGGCAAGGGCTTACTTAAATCAATCTCTACACAAATATGAGCAAAAGTCATTACCATTTTAAACTAAGTCTGCTGCAAAGAACCAACCGGTTTTCCAAACATCTAAGCTAGCAAGTTCAAAACATCATCCTACCAGCACTCCACAGGGAACCGTGGAAGCCGAACCCACACTGGAACTTGATTCAGAAGCTCCTTAGCAGGGTTGAAGCCCGCATGCCAAGGTTTAATAAATAGCCCAATCTGATTATGGAAATAAGGCCCCCCTTCAAAAGCCTTATTACGATCTGCTATGTAATTAAAAGTTACCATGAAATAGTTATTCATTAGAAGCATTATATCCATCTCTCCCTCTGGCTGCCAAGTCCATTGGGCCCAAGAATCCAAAAATTGTAGTGAAAAGTGCATCCCCAAAAAATTGCAATATAATGAATGCTTTGTATATAGTATTCTATGTCCTCCACAATCATCTCCATCGGTATAACCAACTTCGGCCGCTCCTTACATAGTTCCAAACATCTGTTGATTTTTTATATCCGAGACCCGCCAGACGAACTCGCTCTGCCAAACCCTAGATCGGGTGAAAATAAATTGTTATAAAAAACCTTTGCACCCTGAGTCAGAATTTTAGCACCAATCGCCGAACAAAAATCCAAATGACCAGCCTCTGACAATTCCCTCGAAGTCATAACAAAATGCACAACCCCAAATGGGCATGCAAGCTCTGAGCCACAACGAGGGAAAAAACCCAACACCATCGACTTTTCCTCACACCACCCACCACTAACCCCCACTTGGCTTCAAACCAAGATAACGATGGAGAGGGCACGAAGGGAGAAGCCGCATCCCACACCCCAAAACCCTACATGGGTATAATCCACCACAGAACGATCCTATTGCACCCCACAAGACTAGGCCCTACGTGGGTATACCAACTCAAACCCCAATAGTGACACAATGCCAAGGAGAAGCTCGACGCACCAATCCTAGCAAGTTTTAGTGCGGACAAATAGTAGAAGTAGACAAAATAAAGGTAACTCAATAGATCACACCCCACCCTAACAACATCCACCACTCCCACCTGCGCACCAACGCTCAAGAACAGGTAAGTTCGTTAAGGCTCGGGTGCTGTCTACTATATATAATCTAATTATATAGTAAAGTGTTAATTTAAATTTATTTACTAATCATTAAATTTTTAATTTAGTTTCAATAAAATTTATTCTTAATGTAATTATAGATATATAAACAATATATATATTCTAATTATCTATATAGAGTAATAATATAATTTAATTTATTAATATCTATTGTATTATATTATATTAGAGTAATATAGAGATAACATATAATATATTCATTTATATATAGATATATTCATAATCTAATTATAAATATATAAATAATAATAATAAAATTTATGTATATATATATTTTATTATATTATATATTATACTAGATTAATATATATTTAATATATTTATATTATTATTATATATTGTATTAAATTAAATCAATATATACTATAAATAACAATAACAATATAAATAATATAGCATATTCATTTATTATATAATATAATATATTAATATATATATTAATGTATATAATATAAATTTAAATAATATGTATGGTATAATATATATTTATAGAACTTAAAAGTAGAAGCAAAATATTAGGTTTTAAGAGACTCGATATTTGCACTGAAAACATAGGAAGGCAAACTAATTTTTTTTCACATTGCACTAGGAGATTTAATTCATTTTTACTTGAGTTGATAGACCGTTAGACCTGCAAAAGTTGTAAAGCATGAAGTACAAGTACACAACAGTGGCAGGTAGATGTTAGCGATGGATGTGCACGATGGGGAAGGCATCCATGCCCTCATGCATTCTTGGGGCTAGATAGTTGTTGCCTATAAAAGAAGCATGGCCCGATCTAATTGAATTTGTTGTATGGGAAATGTAATGACAATTCAATGGATTTACATGACAAACATCACATCTTAAAAACCTACTTTATTAAAGATATTATGTTTCTATAGTCCATTACAAACGAGTTTTAATGCTTAAAAAAAGAAGAATTTCATAAATGGTTTAGATACATTTAAATTCAACCTACTTTATTATAATTAGTTACTATAGTGAAGGTATAATAGGTTCATCCATGGTTTGTTTGTAATTGAACTTTCAATTAATTTGAAATATACAAATAAATATATAAAACAATTCATATAAGAAAAGTAGTGAATCCATTTATGACACGTTAAATATATAATTTTAAAATCTTATATGTAAATCTACTTCAATGATTTCATTAGAGTTCAATTTGCATAATATTTTAACATGAACAAACTTGATTGAAATTAAGCAAAATCTCAATTTGTGAGGACATGTTGTTGATATATTGAAAGCTCTTGTAATCCTACATCAAATTTGCTACGCCCTTCAACATTTCCCACATGGAACTGGCCATTTATATAATGAATTCAGAGTCACCATGGTTGTTGCTAACGCTCCCTCCATTTGATTCTCATATATTTCACCAAGGTTATTAAAAAATTCAAAGGTTTGTTGTGGCTATTGAAAACGGCTTTGGCTTCGTCCTCAACTCGAGTCGTGGCTCCTCAAGCACCCCTATGCTATCACCACTCACCATTATTAGTAGTGATCGTTCTGCTACAGGTATCGCCACCACAATTGTGATCCGCATCAACCTTGTCAGGTGGATGGCACTAGACATTTTGATTTACTGAAAGCGGACGAATCATGCGCAGTGCTTTTAGAACAGCCTGGGCACGAAGGAAATTTAGTTTTAGGGACACTTTTAATGGACTGGGTGGTAATGAAATTTAAATTTGACAACCCATCGCATTAAAGGGCTCATCAATCTTTCATTTCATGGAGCTTGTTAGGTGGGTAGAGGAAGCAATTTCAATTGCTTGATTAACCAATTACATCTGCCTCTATATTTATATAGGTCTTTGGAAGCATCTCAAATACAATACAATAACAACACATGCAAATTGATATGGTTGGTGAGAACTCTCCAAAATGGACGTTGGAGGAGAAGCTTCTGTTTTTAATGCACATTTGGTGGTAGAAATTAATATCTGCCAACACTCCCCCCTAATTTACGCTGAAGGCGTATCCAATCTGAAGAAAAGCAAACTAAAATTGGCTATCAACGATTCATATTGCCTTGGAGATGATTAAAATGGTTTCCTCCGTTGGATGCTTTTTACTGCTTTATCTCACAGAAACAGTTGTATTAAACTGGGCTTTATGGATTATGGAAGCTCTGAAGCTGCACAACTACTTGTCAGACCTGTTGCTTCCTGCTGGCACTTGATTTTTTTTGTACACTCGTTGAACAAAGCCCGAGTGATTTTTAGATCAACGGTGCAGACATTAGGAGACTGGATGCAAGAGGATGAAAACCAATGTACCAGGTGTGGCCATTTCTGCTCCGTAAATTCTTAACTCCTCTTCGAGCAAAGTCACGGTAGTTTCTACAGCAGGAATCTCACCACAGTTAATTTCAAATCCTATATACAACCTTAACTTCATTGTTTGACCCTCGTGACAATTCATAAAATCTCTTTTCTACCCTAGAAGTTGAGTCTAAGCTTCTCAATTCCATTCCTTTTGGCTAGAGTAGCTTTCATATTTCTCAGGTTTTTCGTTCTTCACATTTTTCTTCAGTTCTTCCAGATATGGCTTTGTCTGTGAACGCCACTTGCACAACATTTCATTCATTTGAGCGCCGCAATGTCAACAAGGTCGCGAGATTGATTTTGGCGACTCGCAGCAAAGTTCCTCGGGTTAAATGCATGGCCAAGGTAGGAAATTGTTGTATGCACACTATTTCAAAGCTTTTAACAGGTCCAGGTTTAAATTACAGAGTAATAATTTGGAAGTACTTAGATTAACTACGTTTTTATGTCTTTCTCGTGTCTGATTTGTTTTATTTTTTACCCTGAAAAAGAACCCAGCTTGGACGCGCCGAACCCGACGAATCCGACGCCATTTCATCCCAAGGCAAGATAAAAAATCTTCCCCGCTCTCACAAATGTTACAAAGAAAGATAGGTTTTTATGCCTAGCGGCTTTTGATTTACCGCAAAGTTTCCCTTTTTTCAGGTGAGTACCAAGTTCAGCGATGTATTTGCATTCAACGGACCTGCTCCTGAAACCATAAATGGGCGGCTGGCGATGGTGGGGTTTGTGTCGGCATTGGGAGTTGAAGTGGTGACTAGAGAGGATCTTTTCACACAGCTCAGCCAGGGGGAGGGGATCACATAGTTTCTCTTTACGGTATTAGTTTTGACTGTGGCTTCTTTAATCCTGTTGTTTCAGGGTGTGACCAAGGAAAGCAACTCGCAGGCTTTAATGTCCTCCACTGCTGAGACGTGGAATGGTAGGCTGGCGATGCTAGGCTTCGTTGCGCTAGCCGTGACAGAGTACCTTAAAGGAGGGCCTCTCGTATAGCTTGCTAGCCATTAAGACTCATGTTTCAGGAAGCTGTATATCGTTTTTCATACACCTCACATCAGAGGGATTTCGTGTATTTGTATTTCACGGGTTACCTAGGAAAGTAGCTTTAAGAAAGTGGGGTTTCGTGTATTTGCACAACATTGTGGAGGGAGAGAGAGGTAATGATTGCAGGATATGTACAAAATGGATTTGCTGAGAAGGCTTTAGAACAGGGTATGGACAACCATCAAAGCTTCATGGAAGGAGGATTTTTTCAAATATTATAGCTGGAAATGCTCTGGTAGATATGTATGAAAAAAAAAAACTCAAAATTTTACCTAATTGACCTTCCACACCTCTTCAACGTACCCATTGCACACCAAGGTGCAATTGCTAGTTTCTACCACTAATTACATCAAATTTTACAATGCCCAAAATTTCTCTCATATACTCAAATTGCTAATGTTTGTGAAAATATCTAGAACAATGTCTCTAGACTACTCTCAGAAAAATTTGTATTTTTTTTTTTTCTATATTTGCTTGCTTCTTTCAACATTCATCTGCAAAGTGTCCATACTTCTTGCAATAATAGCATTGAACATTAGATCTATCAAACCTTTGTGGTGACTGTTCTCTATAATTGAAGCTTTGATTTCTTCCTCCTCCTGGATCAGGACTTCTTCTTTCCTCTCTTTGAAAATTGCCTCTTCCTCTTCCTCTAAATCTTGAGTTTCCTCTTCCCCTGCCTTTGCCAAATAACATTTGTGCTTTGAAAGCATTCTCCAATGAGGTATTGTCATCCTTGTGAAACCTGTATTCATAATTTTTTAAAGAACCAACCAACTCATCCATAGAATATGTAGTCAAATCCTTAGATTCCTCAACTACCACAACAATTGCATCAAATTTCCTAGGCAAGATTCTTAAAATCTTTTCTACAATCTTTTGATTTGTTAGCTTATCACCATTCTGCCTTATTTGATTAACCAAATCCGTAACACGATATGTAAATTGATCTATTGACTCGATTCTTTCATTTGCAAGTTTTCAAATTCTCTTCTAAGTGCTTGTAGTTTAGCAACTTTTACCTTACTTGTACCTTGATATGTTATCTCTAAGATGTCCCATGCTTGCTTGGCTAAAGTGGTTGGCTTAATCCTTCCAACAACTGAATCATCCAATGCTTCTCCAATTATCTACAAAGCCCTTCTATTCTTTTGCCTATTTTCATCTAGCTTTTTCTTTTCATTAGCACTCAAAGTAGACTCATCTTGTGGTTCAATATAACCATTTCTAACTATGTCTGATATCTCATATGAATCAAATGTCAACTTCATTCTAAAAGCCCAATTATCATAATTCTTGCCAGAAAATATTGGAATAAGATATTGAAAGTTACCAGATGCCATACCCTTAAACAATATACTTCTTCACTTCTTTCTTCTCAACAACTGGGGTTGTGCTTCTTTAATTCCCTTCAGCTGATCTGCAATTCGAATGACAGGCGCTGCGGCACCTTCAAATTATGCTTGCAATTTTGATCTGCTTCCTCCTGACGTCTATCACAAATGGTGATAGGATCTCCTCCTTAACTTGGCTCTTGACGTCTGTCACAAATGGTGACAGGATCACCTCCAAAATCTTGCTTAACTTCCAGCAATTTCTCCTTGATTGCGAGCTTCTTAGTGACAGCTCAAATTAAAAAACACGATCTACAACTCCTTTTGAACTTCTGCACCTGCAGCTTTAACCCTCTCCGAACAACTGGCAACAACAATCCTGAACTCTCAACAGCCAGTCAATTTGCATCTTGCAGGAAACTCCTTGGCGACTCCTTGGTGGCATACGAACAATCAAGCTGGTTCTGAATTCTCTTCCAAGCTCTCAGCAATCTTTGTGAAGAATTGACACCGTGACTCTTTCAAAAAAGGACTGCGATCAAAAAACAGCAACTCCATATATTCCTGCGAACTCCTTTATTTGTGACTGATGTGATCCGCTCTTCTGGCAATTTCCCAAGCTGTGGCTTCTCTCAACTATGGCTTCTCTCAATCTGGCTCTGATACCACATGTTAGGTGGGCAGAGGAAGCGATTTCAATTGCTTGATTAACCAATTACATCTGCCTCTATTTATAGAGGTCTTTGGAAGCATCTCGAATACAACACAGTAACAACACATGCAAATTGATATGTTCGTCGGAGTGCATGCACGTCGTCCCCTACATTTCTGACAATATTTCTTTCTGTGCTCTGGTACTGCCAAATGATGGATAATGCTGTGGGACGAGTGGTACGTTGACCGTAGAGATGCATAATTTCATGGATGCTCATGGGTGCATAGCCATTGCCGCAGCCAGCAGACCTATAAAATCCTGAACCTTCGGCGTTTAACCATTTTAAGGTACGTTGCAGACTTCGTGTGCCTTGGTCGTGTTCTTTAGTACAGCCTGAGTTAGCCTAATGGTGGAGAACTTGTACTCTTGAAAGAGAGGTCACAAGTTCAAATCCTGCAGGGGGTAAGGTATGTACACCTCGTATTGTGAAGCACGAGTTAGGTGCCTCCCTCAATATTGGGAGTACGAGGAGTCCCATATTGCTATAGGCTGTCTGTAGACCCAAAAACAGATTGCCGGGTATCGTGGACTATAAAATAATATTATTATTATTAATTTTCGTTACATTGTTGTTTTATTTTTGTCCAGCCAATTAAATGCTTAAATAGATTTTTGTCAGCGTCAATCTTTACAGAAGATTGACGATTAAAAACTGATAGGTGGCGGAGAAAATGTTCAGGATTTTGACTGAGGTAGGTCTGAAAGTCGAAGAATTTCATGCAATGGATATTCAATAACAGCTGTTACTCTATTTCTTGTATAAATAAGTCTTTCTCTTGGCAGAGAAAAGAGACAAAAAGGAATTGAATTATTATTTATAACAAGTTAAGCTTACGACACCAATATATCTGCCTAATAAACCAATTTCTTTTCGTCTGTTTTCTCTCGACAAGAGAAAGGCCTACTTATACTTGAAATATTTGGCCCGCCACAAGGTGAGTAGAGCTGTTATTGAATATCCATTTGCATGGAATTCTTCGACTTTCACACCTACCTCACTCAAATCCCGAACGTTTTCTCCGCCACCTATCAGTTTTTAATTGGCTGGACAAAGATAAAACAACAATGTAACGGACCAGGGCACACGAAGTCTGCAACGTACCTCCAGAAATAAAGATGGTTAAATACCGAAGGTTTAGGATTTTATAGGTCCGCCGGCTGCTCTAGGCCAGAAAATTTCATATATAGCTGTACTTGATGTTTTATATGAAATTGTTTTATTTTCACCATCATAAATGGCAGCACTGATGGATTCATCGACCTTCGTGTAACTTTGCCGAATGATTACGCTTTCTCATAACCTGCATCCACAAAGAAAGATTGCAGAAAGCCTGCCTCCGAAACTGTTCGTGCAACGCGTTTAGTTTCAATCCGTCCCCAGGGCCCTGCCAAATCTGATCCGGAGACTTGCTACACACGCGCAACTCGACTCCATCAAAAAGCAATTCAAATGTCTTCATTCGGGTAGGTGCCTCTCAACATTCAACGAAAAGCTAAACCACAAGAATTGTAGGCGAAGTGCTTGCTATTGTCGGTGCACCCACCGTCGCTCTGGGTATCTGTTCAATTTTCATTTGGCGGAGGCATCGGCTGCGATCGATGGACAGGCCAGCAGACCGAAGCGACACAAACAGCTATAGTGATGGCAATGTTACTATTGTTGAGTTGGTAGAATATATCAGCAATTTCTAAAGTAAACGTATCCACCAGCATTTCATGGACCACGCTCTCTGATTGCGTTGCAGAACAGGTGACAACAGTTTTTGGATCAGCATAAGAAATAATATAATATTAAATGCCATGCTTGGCTAATAGATTAATAAATAAAAAATATAAATTTATTTTAGATACATAATTTCGAATTACAGAAAGCTTGTAACATCAAATGTAGAACCAGTTCGCTAACCATAGGCATGGATTCAAGTAATCTAAATTTCAGCGATTATTTACCACTATTACAGATTGGTGAAATTATAAGTTCTTCCTTTTAAAAACAGTAGAATATGTCTTACAATCCAAATAGATCCTCGTCATCTTGCAGAATAAGTATGTCATCCATATGTTGTACTATATCGTGGGTGACACCCAATGTAGTTCCTCCTTCACCGCCATTAGAAAATCCAGTCGCGAGAGACATTAGATTAGCCTGTACATTGAGGAGCTCTGTTTGTGCGCTCGCCAGTTGTGATTGCAGGTGTAATATTTTTCTTTTAACATGACAATCAATAAAAAATGTATTAATTACATTGATGTTTCAGCAACCTTTCTTGCTCATAGAATAGATATACAACTAGTTTTGTAGAAAGGTTCATATCAATAATGAGTAAATCTCATAATAGATGGCCACTCACTTCTAAGAATGTAATTAAGAAAATGGCTTCCTTGTCCTCTAAAAATATGAATCTTCGAACATAATGAAATTACAAAATTTTATAATTGTATTCAAGTCTTTCCAATCTTAAGTTGGATCATCATGTTATTAATTTACAAGAAGCATTGTTAGCCTTAATCTTTCAATTGAGAACATGTATTAGTCTTCAATAACGTCTTCAAGATTGTCCCCATAGTTCTTGAGGTCATTTATACACCTTTTGATGATGGTGGTACATTATGAGCCCATCCAAACAAATCACCACAGAGGCATATTCCTAGGAGTAGCAATGCTCCAACAACTACGATGTAATAAGAGTGGATAGGCACATAATGTTAGATTAATGTTGTGTACTTTCCATGTGTTTTATGTTTGTATTAGAACAATACATAACTTCATTCAAATCTAAAGGTTTTGGATCAAGAAACAAGTGTTACGTTTTATTATTATTATTTTTTTCTATAATTTTGATACCCATAATATTATAAAATAATTATTTATGTGTCTATTGATATCTGCAAATTTATTGATATTGTGTACAAGATTTGTTACTATATTAAGAACAAATAAGTGATACAATTAGTATTGATTTAATTATCCTGAATTATCCAGGTAATTCGATTTAAGATAGAAGCCAAATATAATCCGCGAGCATAGGATTCCATCTGATTCCTACTCCTACATCTATTACGTGATATTATTCAGTAAAATATTTAGACCACCGCTGACTTAGGCTTCAAAGTTAAAAAGTGGCATTATGCTGTAATTAATATCAAATTGCGCAGGAGGATTTTACTGTGAACGCGGTATTCGTAACGCTTTTGTAATCAATGGTCAGGTATAAAAATAGAACACCTCGCTCTCTTCCTTTTCTCCAACAATATTGTTGTCAGCGTCAATCTCTACTAAAGATCGTCGATTAAAAACTGATAGGTGGCGGAGAAAATGTTCGGGATTTTGAGTGAGGTAGGTCTGAAAGTCGAAGAATTCCATGCAATGGGTATTCAATAACAGCTGTCACTCACCTTGTGGCGGACAAAATATTTCATGTATAAGTAGGCCTTTCTTCTGGACAAAAAGAAATTGGAGTATTCATGGGCAGATAGATTGGTGTCGTGGGCTTAACTTGTTAGAAATAATGGGAGAACATGGAGAAGTATATAGTACTATTTGCAGTGGCTGTGTCACCCCCACTGTTGGGGGATCGTCGGCTTCCATGCCGTTGAAGAGACAGAGACCAGTGGAAGCATTGCAACAGTACTGCAATGAGCAGTGTAGAAAGGATGACAACAATAGCAGCAGGCCACAGAAAATGCTGCGGCTGTTTGGGTTTGACCTCGCTCTTAAGACAGAGAGTGATGAGAGGTCCAGGGCAGTTCAGGCCACAACAGAAAGCGAGAACATTATAGGCTTACAGCGCCGGACGTTCAAATGCAGATTCTGCAATAGAGAATTTGATAACTCGCAGGCGCTGGGCGGGCACCAGAACGCCCACAAGAAGGAACGTGTGCAAGAAAAACGAAGAGAGGTTCAGGCCAACCAGGCCTGGAAAGACTTCCATGGCTTGCACAACCGTCTGCCAGGGTTGGCCCTTATTGCCCCTCTGCCCTCTTATGCCACACTTACCCCGCCCTGGTGTTTGCTTCTGCCACAACCGGCACAGTACGGTTTTTCTTTCAATGACTGCGCCACCTCAAACCTTTACCCCTCCTCACCTGTGCAGCCCATCACAGATACCAGATGCTTTGAGCCTCTAGCAATGCCTCTACCGCGGGAATTTGAAGCAGGAGCCAGATTTTGTCAAGCAGGTCAAAACCGGACATACACATCGAGCCCATTCTTTTTTTTTTTGGTCTCGAAGGGTATCCCCGCGGCCCCCGCCCAGCGGCCCACCCTTACACTGGTTCAGGGAGGTGCGAGCGGGAGGCGAGACTAATCCCTACGGTCACGGGATAACCAGCACCGCCCCCCTAGTGTCCGTGACGGGGTTCATACCGGGCTTGAGAGTCGATCCCAAGACCTCGGGGAGCAAACCCGAGACTTGAGACCAACTACTCTAACCCGTGGGGGCCACATCGAGCTCATTCTTGAGTCGAGAATAACTAGATTTATCTCCGCTTATCTCTCGCTTCACCCTGCTCGTAAGTCGTGTAAATGTTTATTGCTTATTTTGTCTTTAATGTAAGTCGTGTAAACGTTTGCTGTTTATTTTGTCTTTAATGTAAGTCGTGTATATGTTTACTGTTTACTATTTTGTTTTTCTGGTTTTGATTTCTTTGTTATATAATTGTTTCAAGGAGTTTACAGAATGGTAAGCCATTCGCAGACAACAGTTGACAGAATACTAGAAAGAAATGAAGTCTGGCCACACAAATGGCTCCACCAGCTCAACTTCAATCTGCAGAAGTATTCGCAATGCCAGGGGTAACTTCTTTTTGATATGCCTTACTATTCTTCTGTGTCCATGTTAATCTAGTGCTACATGTTTTAGTAATGGTCTCAAATAATTAACGCCAATATTTCGCAGGTTCAAGTGATTGTTCTGAATGGCAGTGTGCACTGTCAACAATGCAGAGCGAGTTTTTAAACTGCTTTCTAAAATGGTCAGTAGGCTCTATAAGCCAGCTCTCTCCATAAATTCTATTTATACCAAGTAATCTTGTTTGTTTTTTTTTTTAATTATCAGAGACTATCTAGATCATTGTTTGTGCATAATTTTCGCCTAGTGTAGACAGCCATTGAGATTTGTTAGACTGAATTGTGAATGGAACTCAGAAGAAGGTTACAACCGTTTTGATAGCAATTTATTTGCAATTTCGCACATTGAATGAATTGTTTGCATGTTTACTGTTTAGAGCAACTATTGTTGTGAATCGTCTTTTCTTCCAGCCCCTTTGCATAATGTCACTGTTAGTGTTCTCTAGTATTGACTGTGCAATATTTCCAACATTTTCGCTGATTGCATAGTTGCACT
>VDFB02136842.1:0-25418 GCA_007258455.2 Sequoia sempervirens
TTATGACTGCAAAATTCTTCCTTTTTCTAAGGAGCTGTAAAGAATGGGCCATAATACTAATATAGTAACCCTTTGAAAGAATCAATTGAGGCCTAAGGTGCATGAACTTACGACCAATAATTGTCATGCTTGAGCCTTGAATCACTGCCAGGCAGTAACCTACCACATTCCCAGTAACCTGCCAGAGTAAAAATGAAATATAAGACAAATTCTATATGGCCACATTTAGCAAGAGAATAGCTGGTTCAAATCCCAATAATACTGAAATTTTACCCCATTAGTAATAAGTATAAATGGGCGAATAAGAGGAAAGCTTTTTCCTTCATTAAAGATCAACGATATCTCCGGTGCTCCGCTTATGTTTTCATTATCACTGCACAGCTATTACCAAAGATATTATTTCTTTGTACATGATGCTTCTATGAATGTTTCTGGAAAAGGAAAGAGCAAAAACAGGAAGTTTTGTAAAACTTGCACGAACCTTAAACGATAACAAAACTCGAAAGGGAGGCCCTGCACTGTTATGGGGGTATCCGATACTTGTAAGGTAAACTGTTGCATTCCACATATTAGTTAATTAGGTCAGTCCTTGAACGGCATATTTAATAAGAACAAAAGATGGTTCCAGTAGCTCACATTTGAAGTAAGATCTTTGTATACTGAATCAGCCAAATATGTAAATGAGGTGCCAGTATCAAAAAGAGCTTGAAATGGTGTTGAAATAAGCTTTTTTCCCACATAAAATTCCTTCACACCTACATTATATGCTGGTCTGTGATCCAATATGCACATTATCAGCATGTAGACCTTTTGAGTGATTGCTAAAAATTTAGTTATCCTTACTAAAAAATTTATACATTTACAATACTATATAAATGATTCAATGTTGTATGATTATCACAGGTTGGATAGGCACAGAATGATCGGCACTTACTGTTTTTGATCAATAATGAAAGATGTTTGTTTTTGGTCCGAACTTCCTTTATAACCAAAGGTAAACCTTCCAATAGTCCCATTGCTTGGGAAACACATGGAGAAATAATTTCCCACAAAACCCGTTTTGGATAAAATGGTTGGTACAGATATATTTTCAATGCCAAGCCCAAGTAGACCATCTGGAGCAGCACCATCTATAAACGAACCTGTTTGAAAACTCCCACACCTATCCAGTGCAACATGCCAAAGCCATGACAAGTAAGTGTCCATTCAGTGATGTCATCTAAAAAGGAGACCACTAGACAGTCTACAGTCAGTTTCAACCTTTCAGGTCATATCATTAAGACATAGGTATTTACTATGGTCTCACATTGCTATGCAGATGTGAAAAAATCATTTCTATCAAAGTTGAGTCTGAGAGGAAGTAATATAGAGTATGAACTCTGAACTTTGTCACTATAAAATATAATCAGAAAATGACTTTGCTATCAATATAACACAGAGATTCACTCAGATGAGGAAGAAACACACATACCCGAAAGTGATCTGTGCCTTGACCACTTCTCCATTCTGTATGCCATCTCCAGGAGTCAAATAAAGAACATCCTCTACTAAAGTTCCTGAACTGGATGTATTTTCAGAAACATAGGAAATTTTGTATGGGCATTGATCAGTAGACTTTGAACATGTCTGTGACAGAGCACACAGATCACTAGCACAAGTGACAGGCTTAAATGTCTGTGATGCCGATGGACTGTAGGTCTCAAAAGTAATATTCTGTTCACAACAGATTAAATATCAATGAGAAAATATATTTATTGTGCAATACTCATCAAGTCCAGAAAGCAAATGGCATGAAAGAAGTATAGAAGCTGCTAAGAATTGCAAAAGGCAGTCCAAGACATCAATTCCCTAGAGGTCTGTAAAATTGCATATGATATTTGGTGGTATAAGATTTTGTATATATTGCCATCGGTGCTTGCAATTTTCTAAGTCATGTTGGACTTGACAAAAGAAAGGAATCTGCAAAGATATGCTTTTGTTTAAAAAATTTGATGAAAGAAAAAGACAAATTTTTTAATATTGATTAGCATGCTAGACGAGAAAAAATAGAATTCTAACGCCTTTATCAACATCAAGAAATTATTGAGCAAGACTCTTAATTTTGTCATTTGTTTCTCAAAAACGCAAAAATAGCATGATCAAGTCCAGGTAATGGTCCGTGACTTTTGAAAAGGGAAGATTTTTGTCAGTTTTTTGACAAATGTGAAGTTATGAGACACAATAGAATTTTATTATCACAGATCATTCACACGATACACAAAAGGGAAAATTAAATAATAGAGAACATGTAATCACATATGGCAAGCAAGCAACAACATCAGGGTAGAGACATCCAATTCTGGAGATTTCTTACACTAACAGCAAACATTCAACTATGTTCTCATTTCAAACCACGTGTATTTGAATGCCTTGTTCCTGTAGAATAGAATCTGTACACTTTTAGTTAAAAAAACAATTCTCTTTATGAAATAGTGTGTTGGTCTACAGTTAAAATATGAAAAGATGATAATTTAACATTCCAAATCTGAATTTCTTAATGGTATTTGCTTACATATCTGATTAAGTAGGATTAGTTTTAAACTTTTTAATAGTCCCTATCAAGAGATGCAACCTATGGTATTTGCTTACATATCTGATTAAGTAGAATTAGTTTTAAACTTTTTAATAGTCCCTATCAAGAGATGCAACCTATGGTATTTGCTTACATATCTGATTAAGTAGAATTAGTTTTAAACTTTTTAATAGTCCCTATCAAGAGATGCAACCTATCATCTTATCAGCACACTTCCTATCAGACATAATCCTTAATCTGCATATAAATAACTTCCCATCCACTTATTCACTCTAATCTATTAAATTATATATTGTATCTCATATTTTAATATTTCAATATCTTTTAATTTTACTATCTGCACCTACTAGATATATTAGAAGTGGTATCAGAGCCAATTGGGACTCTATTAATGTCCATGGAGACCTATGGATCGACTTAATTTATATTTGGTAATTAAAAGAAAATTGTTTTAGTCCATAGCCTAATTAAAACTATTAGTACAAGAAATTTTTGCCCAAATTATTGAATTAAAAATAAATAAAGGTGAGTTATATATTAATAAAAGGGTTTAAGTCAAGATATAATCTTTCATCAAGAAAATAACTCTTTTTAACTAGTAAATTGATTATTTTAATTAATTACACATTAAAAATAATAAATGTTAGAGAACTTAAAAAAATTAAATAGAAATTTAAAATCTGTTATATTAAATATTATTTTAAATATGGTGGATAAAAAAATTTAAAATGTTTGCAGACTAAAGGAGGGTGACAGAGCGGGAATAAGAAGAATGGCAAACCAGAACCGGCCATTGATCCCCAAAATCAAATGGATATTATACAAAACCCACATCTCCAATGGACTAAACTCTTGCAAAACAAGTATATGGACTCAAATGACCTAACAAGAATCTTAACTATATCCAACCCCCAAAGGAATCCAGTTTCTGGAATTTTCTCCTTTCATGTAGACAAGTAATTACCAACCCCGTAACATGCGAAATCAGAAATGGGCTCTCAGTAAACTTTTGGAAGGACTCATGGAACAGCCTCCCTGCAATGAATATCAATCCAGAAATACATCCAATACAAAGGAGGTGTAGGGCACTAAAGTAGTGGACTTTCTTTTTAGAAAAGAAAATGACAGTATCACTGAATAGAGGTGGAAAGACCCTAAGGATATTGGAATCTTGGTGGGACAGCAAAGACTTTTGCTGGGCTACTTGGCAGCAAATAAATGAGTTGAGAAGAAAGAATAGCCTGCATCCTTTGCTGGCATAAACATCATCTTCCAGAAGCGGGAACATTTGCTTGGGCAGTCATATAAAACATCTTAATTGTTAACAGATTCATGATATATCAAGGACAATACAGATGTATTTTGTGTGAACAGGATGAAAATGTGAACCATCTTCTAATGACCTGCCACTTTGCTAGCAACTGCTGGCAGTGGCTATGTGCGAGATTAGGCTGCAGTTTCGCTCCAAACAACATCAAGGAACTGTTCATCTCATGGCCAACCTTACATAAACAATCGACCTTTTTGTGCCCTACAGATTATCAGCCCATCTATATTTAATTTGGTAGCTTTGGAAAGAGAGAACATTCCAAGCAGCTGCGATGACTCTAGATTCTTTCCTTAAGAAACTTGATGGGGCCATTTCTGAGGTGGCTAACAATAGAGCAATCAACCAACCTACTAAAAACAGAATATTTACAACTTGGGACAGTGAAGTTACCCACAGATGGCATGATTTAAGAATAATCCCATTCGAGGAAAGATTGGAGTCTATTCCTAGCCTAGGCAGAGAAGCGAAACTAAATGGCAGCCACCTTCTAATGGCTGGGCCAAAATGACTTTGATGGAGCTTCGAGAGAGAACCCAAGTCAATTAGGGCTGAGGCATCTAATAAGAGACTCAACGAAATTTGTTTATTGTTGCTTCAGTAAAGATTAAAGATGGAACATAAAACAAGGTCGAGGCTCAGGCCCTGGTGCTGCAGACTACCTCACCAACTTTGCCATTGAAATGAATGAAGATAGGAAAATTGTTAGGAATAAGGTATCTCGAGACTCTCAACCATTCATTTCCTAGCATTGATTATTTAATTACTAATGTTGAAATTATGTAGATAATTTGCCTATATAATTAGTTATGTGCATCTAGTGATGTCATTTGTGGGAGTGGCATTTTGAGTCGTCATCTTACATGTGAAGTGTCATGGGTGACATGGTTCCTGTGTTTTAGGAGATAGGCATCCCACTTTGTAAAGTTGATTGAAGTCATTATTGATTGTTAACTCATCTCAAATTGTCATTTAACAGGGACAAGGACTATAAGAGAAGAGGAGACAATTTTGGAAATTGTCCAGACAGGTGGAATTGTGCATGCAGTCATGTTTCATGCAAAATTTGAGTTTGCATGCATGCATGTGCTTTGCATGTGTTGTTTACAATTGGCAGGTTTCAGTTTGAATGTGCAGGATAAGATATGCACCTTGCATGTTCATCTTCAATCTTGCATGCATGTAGTGAAGATAATGATGACGTGGTATTCTTGGGCATACCATTTTGGAAACATCTAATTTATGCATTGTAAACTCCTATATATTGAAGCGTTGTATTTTGGAGTTGTATTATGATTCATTTACAAGTATTGTTATGTCGCCAAAATTATTCTAGAATTAAAACTTGTATTCTCCTGTAAAAAACTTACTTTGCAAGTGTATGTAACCAAATTGTTTATTGTAATACAATGAGCAAGCTTTTGGAGTGTGGGGTTTTTCTCCTGAAAGGGTTTTCTCTATGTAAATCTTGTGTAGTGATTTTGCATGCACTCGTGGTGATGTTTATTTTGCTTCTTGATTGTGCATATTCTTCATAGTAACTGTTTAAGATGTTAAAGTTGAAAAAATTTGCACATTCTCTCTTCTTTAGATATATGTATGAAGCATTTCCGAGTACTTTGCTTCCTTTTAGTTGGTATCAAAGTCTGATCAACTTTGATTCTAGTTGTGGGTAGAGTGTTTTTTGTACTGATCTTTTTAAGTGGGAGTTTGTTGCAAAGTTTTTTGTGACTTTATTGTAGGAAGGAGATGGCTAGCACATTTGGAAGAATTGAGATTGAAAATTTTAATGGAGGCAACTTTGAACTATGGAAGTTCAAGATGAAAGATATGCTGGTAGACCAAAACTTGTAGTTAGTTGTATCTAGAAATATGCCATCAAGCATGAAACAAGAAGATTGGGATCTGACAGATCAAAAAGCTAAGGATTTGATAAGGACCTATTTGGTTGACTTCGTGCTTCTAAATGTCCATGAAGAGAAGACTACAAAATCTCTATAGAAGAAACTTGCACAAATTTATTAGGTTAAATCCCTGGTAAATAAGTTGTTCTTGTGAAAGAAAATGTATTCTCTGAGGATGAAGGAGGATTTGTCGCAAATCACCTAAATGCATTTAACATGCTCGTTGCCCAGTTGAACTCTATTGGTGTGAAGATAGAGGAGAATCGTTGCATGACTTTGTTGTGTTCATTGCCAAACTCATGGGACCACCTTGTTATGGCCATTGGGAGTAGCACTACCAGCGTCAAGATGGATGGAGAATTGTTGCTTTTTGAAGAGATGCAAAGAAAATCTTCCAAAACGGCTAAGGAGGCCCTTGTTGTCCAAGGTAGAATGAAAGATAAAGGAAGAAGAAGAATACAAAGCAAGGTAAGTCAAAATCCAAATCCCGTGGAAGATCTAAATCTCCTAGTAAGACCAAGGAAAAATGTTGGAATTGCGGCAAATTTGGTCATTTCTGTAGAGAGTGTAAGGAGAAGAAAAAGAAAAATAATTTCTCCGACTATGACTTCGATAAATCCTCTCAAGATGATGCAAATGCTTTTATCGCTGCCTTGGCAACATAGGCATCCTTCCACGTGACCTCACATCAAGGTTGGTTAGGTTGGTTCTCGAAGTATGAAGAATATGATGGTGGAAAGGTGTACCTAGGTGATGACTCACCTGAAGATAGTTGGCCATGAAAGAGTCAAGATCTGATTCCCAAATGATAGAGTGAAGGGGTCAATGGTGTCTTGCATTTCCCGAGTTTGGCACGAAACCTACTTTCTATAAGTAAACTGAATGATGTGGGTGTGCATGTTGTTTTCTCGAATAGAGGATGCAAGGTAACAAGAGGAGCTATGGTGCTTGCTAAGGTGTTCGGATTGGCACTTTGTCTCCACTCGATGCATGCACGATTCAATGCAATAGTTCTTCTAACAAGTCAAAGAAAAGGACTACAAAGTCTTCATCCTCACCATTGGAATCAACAGTGAAGAAAAGTGTTGCATCTACTTTTGATGTTCATGCTTTATGGGTACCTAAGGATGCTCATGCTTTGGAGATGAAGCTTCTTGCTAAGAAGACAATGCTTTGGCACCAAAGACTCGATCATATTGGCAAAAAGGGTCTTAAAACCCTGAAAAATAAATGCCTCATTGAGGGGCTTGATGATTTTAATCTTGAGTTTGATTTTTGCGAACATTGTATATATGGAAAATAGAGCTGCGTTCAATTTTATTCTAGTTCTCATAAGTCTTTTGGGGTGTTAGATTTATTTCACTCTAATGTCTTTGGTCCCATGAAAGGTTCCTTCATTGTCAAGATCTATATATTTTGTGTATTTTATAGATAATTACAATAGAAGGACATGGGTGTATTTCCTCAAAAGTAAATATAAAGTCTTTAGTCAGTTCAAAGAGTTTAAGACTTTTTATGAGAATTGGACTAGTAAAAGAATTAAGTGCTTGAGGACTAACAATGGGAGTGAGTATTGTTCTATAGTTTTCGACGGGTTCTGTAAAGAACATGGGATTGAGAGGCATAAGACAACTCCATATACCCCTCAACAAAATGGAGTTGCGGAGAGGGTGAACAGGACGTTGATGGAGAGGGCTAGGAGTATGCTTAGTGGAGTTGGCCTTAAACAAAATATTTGGGCTGAAGTTGTTGCCATTGCCTGCTATCTGGTTAACAGATCTCCTACATCAGCACTTGTTGAGAAGACACCTATGGAGGTGTGGTCTGGTAAGAATCCCTCATTGAGACATCTTTGTGTGTTTGGTTGCAAGGCATATGCTCATAAACTGAGGGAGAAGAAGTCTAAGTTGGAGAGCAAGGCAGTTAAGTGTATCTTCAGTAGCTATAGTGTTGGTATGGAAGGGTACAAACTTTGGGATCCAATAAGAAAGTTTTCTACAGTAGAAGTGTTATATTCAAAGAGATGAGTCCTTCCACTATTCTGCAACCTATAGAAACAGAAAAGAAAGAAGATGTGGTTCAACTTCCTTTTGACCCTAAGAAAGTTGAACTAGAAGCCCATGATGGACCTAATGACGAGGTGAGCTCTAGCAACTCTGAAAGTTTACAAGAAGAAGATCCTCAACCTCAGTCTTTGAGAATCCCTTGAAAAGGATCAAGGAAAAAGCAAGGGCTTAGAAGAAAATGTTGGTAGAATTGCATGGGTATATAAACTCTGCCTTGAGCAGGACGGATTCATTTTTCACATTATCAGTGATGCCCCACAGGATTCTCCTACCCAATATCCCCTAGAGGCAAATGGATGCAGAAAAATCAATTCCCACAGACAACACTTGTCCATACATAGACAAATAATGCAAAGGGAGATTGACAAAGGCTGAAGCAAAGTATCCCTGCAGAAGGATGTCCCAGAAATTGCTGGAGATCATGAAGCACAATTAGCAACAAGAATTAGCCAAAGACACAGACTGAGCGAGGAAAGAAGCAGAAGAGCTACTTTAAAGGCAAGGAAGTCATAGACATGAAAGCACACAGAATGGAGGTGGAGGCGCTAAAGAGGAAACATGCTAAGAGAGGGACTGCAGAAACACATGAGGCTGCATCCAACAGCAGCCATGGGAGCTAAGAAGAATCAGGACATGGTACTGGTAGTTCAGGAATGATCCTGACGATTCATTTTCTTTCCATGGGACAACTAGATCTTTCAGTAGCTTAGCTATTTGAAAACAGCCCAAAATTTGATAATAGCTAACCATAACAGGGAAGTAGTTATGTTTTGTTAATTTGTTTAGATGTTAAGATTGTGGATGGTGATTTGAGGCCTTTAAGTTGATTATGTTACTTCCATCTTTGTTTCATCTTGGGTGCTGAAGCATGTTATCTTCCTACCTTTTTCTCAGTTTAAAGACCTGGTAAATCCTCAGTTATCGAGAAAGCAATTCAACCACCTTAAAAATATTACCAAGGGATTGGCTGGAAGAAGATATATAAGACAATTATGTGCAGTATAGAAGCCACATGCTATCACAAGGCAGTTGGATACCTGTTTAAGTACACCAAAGCTATTTTATTTTTCATGCACGTTAAAAAAACTTTCCTTCCATTATGAGGACTGATACTCTTTTTGAGGGAAGACAATATTTTGTTCTTAAGAAGATTAGTGGCTCGCATCTATAAGTGTGCTTTTCTATACATAAGCTGCACCATAGTCTAAGACCTTGTTTTTTCCACCTTCAAACCTATCATTGTTGGTGAACTTTGATATTACTCAATTACATCAACTCTGTGTGTTTCCAGCTTAAAATCAGCTGTAATGATTATGGTGGCATATAACTCCAGTGTACATATGGCAAGCTTATGATGTAATGATTATGTCGTCCATTTAAACGTGACCAATGTTTACAAATCCTAAGAATGGAGACCAAGCTTCACCCTACACTGTGTCAAAGGCTGCTCATTAAGCTTGTCCAAGATATACCATGAAAAGAGAAGCGTGGGGGTTAAGTATAACTGATTGCCATGATTACGGCCCACATTAAAACTTCACTGGGTTTGGTCTCCCACAATTAGGTGGCCCGGTGATAAAGGTTTCCTATTCTTGATGATATGGTATTGGTGTGGTGGTATCTGTGCAGCATTTCCCTATTTTCCTACCAGAAGAAAAGAAGACTGAGGTTTAGAATGCAAACCATGAAATCAATCTACAAACATCCTTAATGGGTTATCTTAAGACAAAAGCCCATGATGACAAAGGAATTTGTCATTCAGATAATTTGTACATCTGTTCTCATAGATTATAAAATATGAACAAATGTAAAGTTCAATTAAAAGCAATATAGATGTTTATATATCACAAGAAATGCAGTAATTAAGGTTTTATTGCCAAACCTTAGAGTGAAAAGGTAAAAGTAAAACACATATCAATCCATCAATTCAGATGATTTGTATATCTGGTCTCACAGATAAATAAATATGAATGTATGTAAAAATCAATTAAAAGCAACATAGATGTCTATAAATCACAAGAAATGCAATAATTAAGGTTTTATTACCAAATCTTAGCGTGAAAAGATAAAAATAAAACCCATACCGATCCGTCGCTGGTAAATGCTGGCGGAGAACATTGCTTGCATTCACAGGGTACCCAAAACAAATCACTTCCAGTGTCAAGTGCTACAATTAAGCTCACATTTGGTGTGCCCAATTGGACCATGGTGTAGTACAAACTGTTGCACATCACAAAACCACAAGTTGGGATCTTAGATGTTTAAATTACAGTAACAGAGAACTTCAATTATCATGTTGAGCATATCATATCCTATATTTTACCTACTTTGGAAACTAATCTATGGTTTACAGGAAAAAGGACAATCAATATGCTTCATCTACAATCAGATCAGACTACTGTGAAATCAAAGAACAAATTCTATTGGGGCATATACTCCACAAACTTCAAACTAATATGAAATTAAACAGCATTCCATTTCATTATATTCCATAAAAATCTGACTACCGTGAAATCAAACATAAAATTCTATATGAAACATAGTCCAGAAGCATCAAACATCAGATTACTTTGTCCAAGGGACCACAATGATAAGATGGTGTTCCATGGAGACAACTCCATCATTTATTTAATCTGTATGGGTGACCCCAAGAAAAGTTTCGAAATGTGAAACAACATTAAATAGAATCTTCTCCATAAAATGCAGCGCAGCCACAAAATTAGGATGAAACTTTCAGCGGTGCTCAAGTGGAAGGCTAGAAATTTCAAATTTGTAGCATTGACAGAATTTTTAGGAAGCTTTGTTGCCAAATGGCAACTAGTATATGGTGAGCCTTTTCACTAGTATTATTATTATTATTTTAAATCTAAAAACTGCATCATAGAGAATAAAAGCTTGTAATTCATGGGACATTTTGCTGCGCAACATTTTCTGAGATATTTAAGGGCCCTCACCCATGGGACCACTGTCCAATCAAGGACACTAATAATAGAATGACCCAGGTTCAAATGCCTGCACCGAAATAAGTTGATCATAACTCCAGCGAACATACGGTGATGTTAGTTTATAGACTATGGGGTACATCAGAACATAACCCATTGAACATGTGGTGAAGTTGTAGTGTATAGATTGATAGGGTTTTAATTTTTTTAATTATTAAGAATATGGTCCAAAATACACCCATGATGTGTTTTAAGAATATGGTCCAAAATACACCCATGATGTGTTAAAGGAGGCCCATAGCCTTCCCCCGAGACTTCCAAACAAAAACACATCAAACTACTGGGAAATTAGTCAGAAATTTCCCTTTTTAGTATATCACACAAACATCAAAATACAGCAAATACAAAAGGGGGGAAAATTAAAAATCCGCTACTCTGACAATAGACAGAGATATTCTATTTGGGTATACATCACAAACATTAAACTCCTGTAAAATTAAATAGTGATTCTCATTTGGGTGAATTCTGAAACATGAAACCACTGTGAAATTCAACACAAAAATTCTATAATATTCCACAAACTTCATACTACTGTGGAAATTGACGGAAATCACCATTAGGGTATATTCCACGCACATGAAACTGCTGTCCATAGAAAATTCTCAATGGTGATTATTTCACAAACAAGAAACTAATGAAAACATGAGCACAAAATTCAATTTCACTTCAAAACATCGAAGTACAGTCAATTCAACCAATTTTTCGTTTGGCGTCTATCAACTGTGAAATAAAACAAAGAAATTCAGTTATTTCCGAAAATGTCAAATAACGGTAAAATAAGACAGAAATTTCCATTTGGGAACAATCTCCAAACAGACTACCGTGAATTAGACAGAAACTCCATTTTGGTCAAATTTCGTAAGTGGCCTTAAAAGAGACGGAAATCCAATTTGGCTTAAGTTCTAAACGAGGCTGTAAAATAAACAATAGAATATAGGCGAAGAAAAATTACTATCCCAAAGAAGCCAATCGTACTGTCTCGTTTCCATCCACAAAGGTGAGTGATTGATAATCTATCAGATTCCGACCATGGCGAATATTGTCATGATGATAGAGTGTATTGTAATATTCTTTGCTTCCCTCCGCGGGCCAATCCTCTCTGTCTATTCCATGCTTGAGACTCATCCATGTTTTCACTTGTTCAGAGAATTTGTGATGCATCTGCAGACCGAAGGATTGCCCATTTGAATGCTGAACAAACCCAACAAATACGAATAAAACAATAACCCAATTCAAAATCAGAGCAGAACTATCCATGATCATCTGAGCAACAGACTTAACTTTCCCCCACTTCTACCAATCTAAACAATGACAACTAAATAGTCTTCCTCCCCTCCCCCACATTGTAAAATGTCATAGGAGGTAGCTCACCACTCAATTCCAAAAAGATGTGTAACCCTTACGTAGGAAACTGCCGTGACGCAAAAGCCCTCAACCGAAGGCTACGCTCATGGATCAATGGAATGTTCCTACCTTTACCATATGGACTTTGACTGCCCCTTTTCAGGTGTCAAAATTCAACCTACTTTTCCACCCAATCTATTCATCTGTACATTTATGAAATTTATGCACGGAATCTATTCATCTGTACATCTATGAAATTTATGCACGGGCGGAAAAATTCTCTGCCCAGTTCCATACCAAAAGCAAGAGGCGTGAGATCCACATTCTATATTTTCGTTATTAAATAATTAACTATTTAAAATAAAAGTGATTGTTATTTGTTTAAGAAAGGTTGAGATTGGTATATTTAAAAAGGGGGTAAAAAGTATATACGAAAATCTTATCATATGTATAAATCTACGTAGATTCTTATGGAGAAAAACAGTTTTTGACCCAAAAAAAACAGAGGTAAAGCATCTTTCATTTTCTTATGTCTTAAAAATTTGGATAGATCCGATTTTATGAATAGGCAAAAGAATCACCCGTAATCTTTAATGTTAAGGATACTCTAAAAAAAGATCTTAGGTTTCAAGATTCATTAAAATTTGATAAATGTGATATATCGAAAGAATATCTTGATTGATCATTATGTGGAGGTTTTGAAAGGTGAGGGAAAAAATATTTTAAAGTATATAAAAGGTTTAAGTTGATTATGGGTTTAGTGGTTGAAGTATTTTTGATGTGATCTTAAACTATTTATTTTGTTAATTAGGAAATATTTTGAATTTTATGTGATATGATTTTTTTTATTATGAGTCAATTTTGGCATTTTGTGGATATTAATATCCTTATTAATAGGAGTTGGTAATGTTAGAACTCCTCGATCTAAAGCCTTAATTAAGGGCTTTCTAGCTAAACTTGCAAAGGTATTATAATTGGTTGAGGTGAAAGGGTGACTAATGCATTTGCTTTTGACAAAGTTGATAGAAGATTTTAAAGGGTTCTCTCCTTAGGGGTTTGGTAATATTTTAGCTTCTACCTTTGTAGGGGATTTGCATGTGTTTAACAAGGGACTCTTATGGTGAACAAGGATTTATAATAGGAGCTAAAAGTTTAGTGCTTTGATTTGTTGAAGATAGTTAAAAATGTTTTGGTCATTCATACCAAGGTCACTTGTAAGTGACAAGTGCTTTCACTTTCCCTACATGAGAGGAAGTGTTTTGCGTTCAAGCATTATAGCATGAAGAGGTCATTTGTGATCTTCATTTCTCAAAATTGGATACAACATCATGGGGCTTAACTATGGTGAAGGAGGTGGATAACATAGTGGGAAAGATTTCAAGTGGAGTGAATAGCTTAAGAGATGACTAGGTGAGTGGTGGAAGTGGTTGCAATGTAGCAAAATTTAGGTTTTTCCCCTCTTCAATGTCATGTTTTAATGATGTGGTTTATGAGTGGTGGAGCATGTTAGTGTAATACCATGCTTCACCTAGGTTAATACTATATCCTAAGTGTGATATTGAAATTAATTATTAAATTTACGTAAGATAATAGGGTGTTTCATTTCCTTTTGAACCTAGATAGCTAATAATGGTATGCATGACCCTTGATTTATGGTCATTAAGTGCCACCATTGCCTCATTATTTTTTTATTGAAGATAGTTAAGTGTCACCTTTATCTAATCAAGGTTTTTGAGTTATCTTAGTTAACTAAGTTAACTCATCTCTTGATTGAGAATGATTAGGGAGTTAACTCATGACCTCTTAGATATATGCCATCCTAACTAACTCATCAAGAGCGGCATATACTTATATTTACCCATTTTCTTTTTACTCAAGAAAGGTCATTCATGTTTATTAATACAAAACAAAATTATTTTTTAGTCTAGATTTGTGGCTAATTCATTGAGATTGGGTCTTAGGTTTGTTTTAATCATAAAAAATGTAACATAATATTGGACTTATGATGATATTATATGGGTGGTTAAAATTTTAATCTTTTGAGAGAATTGGGCAAAGGGGGTTTCTTATAAGTAGTTGATTTTTGGTGAATGGTGGGACCTTTTTTACATCACCCATTATATGTGTAGAAAGTTTGAGAAAGTTAGATTAATCCTTTTATTTTATTTAGATATAACACTAGGAGGTTAAATAATCTCAATTTTCTCTATGGGCTTTGTGGTTTTGAATTGCAAGTAGCACATTTTTGGAGAAAATTGCATAAAATAGAGCATGTAATTGCATTTGAAAGGCCTAAAAACCTTAAGAATGCATGTTCATTCATTAAAATCAGAGCAAGTAATCCTAAAGTATAAGAAATATTTTTAGGGAGGTCATACAACATTATTTGCAATTTGCAGTACAATCAATACTTTTTCAAAAATTTGAGGACCACCGCCACTATGTCATTGTTGCTTCACTTGCATCCTACTTCTGGTGTGACCTTTACTAGCTCACCATAATCACCACCCTAGGGGATTTTTGGGCAAGATTCCTATCATTAGTGTTATTCACAGTGGGAACTCTATGATTAACCTCATACCCTTGCACAATAAAATCAATCAACATTCAATGGATAGTCAAAGTCATGCTAGCCAACCTACAATAGCCACATGGAATTTTTAGTATGCTCTTGCATCATATTGATGCCAACAGTGCATAGTCATACACCACATCAACTAGGGTCTTGTCATGCCTACACAATTAACATGATGCTAACATTAGTATACCCATTGGGGGAAAGCCTGCTCCTTTTCAAATGATTATTTGGTTTGGTTGCTTGACTTAAAGAGGGTATAACATACTTTTCCATCTCCCTTTATACAATAAGTGCCCCTATTCTTGTAGAAAAGTGTAGTTTTCAAATATTTTTCTATCCAATCCTTAGTTTTAAAATTTTGAACACACATAACTTTCACATATGGACTCCTTTTAGAAGTCTTTTTTTGAAAGTGCAATATTTTGTGTACCACACAATGATGCACTCTGATTGTTCTAATTATAAATGAAGACTACATTTTCAACATTTTGATCTATTTTGACAACTCTATACAAGTTTGTAAATACATGTAAATTATAAAAGTGTCATTATTTTACCTATCTTTGGATGGTTATGCAAATCATTAATGGGAATCTCAAGTCTAATTAAAGAATTGATATACATTTCTATTTTTAAGGGGTTTCAATCATGTGTTTCAACTATCTATGTTCACTCTTCTACTTGCACTCTAGATCTTGATAGAACTTTTCATCCTAAAATTTTCCTATTTTCTTGGACTTTTTCTTGAGCCTTGAGTGATCTTGAACAAAAAGATGCATGATCAAACTACTACAACATGGTCTATGGACTAATATGTCTTTAAACCTCCATGTTTGATAGTGATGTTTCCTTATCTAGAGAACCTTACACATGAGAATGATATTGTAATAACTATCAATCCTCTTAATACCCATTTACATTCATTCATATTTGCACCATCAATATAAGTAAATTGTGGGATGGGTAGTGTAATCATTTGAACTGCTGAGTTATAGAAACATACACTAGAATACTCCAACATCTACTATTACTTCTCAAGAGTTCAAAGTTGCCTCTTTGAAAACATCAAATGATTCTTCCTAATGGGACCATTTTTATCTATCAAATTCTTCACACTAGTTTGCTTACTTGATAGATCTCTCATGTATATTTATTGAGTCTCACATATCAAATTTATAGGACACTAGTGAGGAACTAGTTTTCTTCTTTGATGATAGTACTCTAATAGTCACATTATTCTCTTGGAAATTATTCCATTTTGTCTTCCATATGCTTATGATATGTCACCTTCTATAGTTGTACTCAAGTCTCCTAATCAAAGATTGACACCACTCAACACCAACACAAAGATTGATGCACACATTTCATATTTTAATATTTTATTTCTTCCCCTTGTATTCTTTTGTGGACAAGGAAGACCTACTACATGCACCTATGGTTCCCATCTCTTTTAATGGAAAAAAATGCCATTTAATGAAAGTGAATCTTCATTGTTATTCAATATTATCCATTCATCTTTAGTGTTGAAGGAAGCACATTTAGAATCTCTCTCTCTCTCTCTCTCTCTCTCTCTCTCTCTCTCTCTCTCTCTCTCTCTCTCGGTTCCTCTATTTTCTTTGGGGTGTGGAGATATCCTTATACATGGATACCTAACATAGCATGTTGCTAAGACCCATTTACGATTCTCCCAAGTTTCATTTATAGGGAGAATTATTGGTATAATATTATTCTTTACCTAGTATAGTACTATCTTTTAAGTGTGATATTGTATCTAGTTATTAAATATTCAAGATAATAGTATATTTTGTTTTCCCTCACATATGTAGCTTTAATGACATGTGTAATCTTGATTTGAGGTCATCAAGTGCCTTGCTATATCATCAATTATTGATTAATGGTAATTGGGTGCCACCTTTATCTCAATTAATCAAGTTAACTCATCTCTTGATTGAGATTGATTAGGGAATTAACTTGTGACCTCTTGGACATGTGTCAGCTCTAAGCATTCATCCAAGAGCTATATATATTTATACTCTACTTAATGTAGCATTGCTTAGGAAATTTTATTCATAATCATTAATACATAATAGCATTATTCTTTAATATGATTGTGTAGTTAATGTTGGAAATATGTGCCTCAAACATTACAGGCTGAAACCTCCATTAGAGTCAAGTCGGTGTGACATCCTAATTGTCTGGCCGACTAGCAAGTATGATTTATTTAGTACTAAACAGGTCACTGTGACCTTGCCACTGTCTTGCCGAAAGGTTACACTGTGGAGTCTATCGCTGCAACATGATGTATTCGTTATGACCTTATAGCGCTTGGGAGACCTCTAGCTGAAAGGCCATTCAATCGTGTATCGACGAGAATCTTGGCGACTATGGTCTTCGGTGAAGCTAAAGGTTATCGCTAAGATGTCTCAGCGAAATGTTAATGTCTTGCCGACAACATTTACTTTGTGGTCCTCAGGGTAACTCATGTTGGCTCGGTGAGAAGTCACAGTGAAAGCAAATGTTACGTCGAAAGTGTTTGGTTTGTTTCATCGGGGAGACTTGGCCAAAGGAAGTGCCATCGATAAGATGTCCTACCGAAGTGGATATGTCTCAGCGATGAAGACTTAAGTGTTAGTCTTCGGTGTAGCTCTTGTCAAATGGTGGTCATTGGTGGAACACTGTGTTTTCAGTAAGAAGGCCTAGCGACTGTGATGAGTCTCGCCGATGTTGAAGAATCTTCGAGGTAACTTAATGATCTCGGGGAAACGTCTTGGCGATAAGCTCTTGTCTTGCCGACTATTCTTCGGAGCTCGTTATGACTTAATCTCATCAGTATAATGTCACACCGAAAGCTATGAGTTTGGGCGACAACGATACATGTGGAGAATGTCAGAGAGAGGTCCTGGTGAGAACGATATGTTATGTTGATTGAATTTTTTCTTCGGAGTGACTTGTGACATCGATATGAAGTCTCTTGAAGCTCGGTAGAACATCCTGGCGACTACAATGACTTTTGGTGACAGTGGTATGAAGTATATGCGGCATCGATGAGACACTGTTAGTGTCTCATCGAGATGCCAGAGCATTAAAAATTATGTTGACCGTCTGACTGTCATACATGGAATCTCGTGGAAGAATAGAGGGAGCCGAAAGTGAACCGTTAGCAGTTGGTTCGTTGCGACAGTTCTGTGAGAAAGCTCGACAGTTAGGGAATACCATGGATATAGTTTGGAGTTGGAGACCCTTGGGGGTTGGATAGTGGTTTGATCAATAGTGGAGTGTGAAGAATTCAAACTGTATCAATAAAGGAATTAAAATCTGTAAAGGCTGTAACTTGGAAGTTTATGTTCGAAGAATGTACATGATGAATGTTGTTGTATAATGACACCAGAAAGATAAGTCTGGAAGTTGTATGTAATTTTCATTACTGTAATACAAAGTGATTTCTCTTGGTGTGGTGGTTTTTTCTCCCGTAAGGGTTTTCCCACGTATATCTGGTGTTCATGTGTGATTGTCAAATATTTTATTTTTGTAATCTATTTCATAGTGCATCTTAACTTTGACTGTAATTGTAAATTTTAAAGTGTATCTACATTCTTTCCTGAGGTATTAACGTTAGGAGAATTGTTTTCCGCATCTAGTTTTCCTTTCAGTTAATTCATAAAAAATAGATTCTAGTTCTGTTTTATTTATCACAAAATCAAATAGGCACTTTGTTGTGTCATTTTTTTTATGTAGTATTTTGCTCGCTTTTGTTCTAGTTTGTTTGTACATCTATTTCAAGCTTTTCTATGTGATGTTGAAAGTTTTTTTCTTGGATAGAGACTCAATAAAACCCTCACTAGATTACCTTTAAAAAATATTACTACTATTGTACCGATAGACTATCAAATATTATTTTAAATGTTGATATATGTATATACAATTAGGGGAGAGGGGCCAGTAGTTGTGTAGGGTCCAATAGTCATGCTACCAATGGTGATTATAATACTTAGTCTTACCACATATTTATACTATACATTGTAAAAAAATAGTCTACATGTAAATAAAAAAAAACCAAATGTTGATCAAAATCAACCCATACTTGAACACATGAGAATCTTTGAACGTTATATAAAAAAAACATAAATACATTCATGAAGAAGTGAAATAAGTATTTTTTTGTCTCAAATAAAACATCATAACTATCCACTATAAGTGTGTCATTTATAAAATAAAATGCTCATTTAATAAAATAAGGCACTCATTTAAACAAGTATTGTTCTCATAGTAAAAAAATATTGTTCTTATGTGTACAACTACTAGGGTAGCAATGTACAAGCATTGGAGTATTTCATATTAATGGTTTGTCTTATCACAAATATAAAAAGTGAGCAAAATAAATACCATGTATTTTCTCACTAAATGTGAAGGATTTTCAAAAAGATTTAGTGTTCAACTATTGGTCCATTTTTGTTTGATATAAGTTGTAGTTCAAATATTTATGTGTTGTTTTTATAACAAGTAGTTTTTTTGTGTTCAACTATTGGTCTATATGTGTTGAATATAAACATTAGAGATATCAAAGATTTATGGTTACCAATAGGTATTTGGTCCATTTAGATTGCTTATTAGTTTTGTTTTAAATAATAATATGATATTCTACAAGCAACAAATGATATTTTTTTGTTCAACTATTGGGGGTTCCATGATTAAGTTTTGGTTGAATATTTAAAAAGTCAAATTTTAGACACTTCTCAGTAGATGTACTGATTTGGCAAGTTGCATGATGAGTCAGACCTCCAAACCTTAGTTATAGATAGATAAGAGGCTAGTCCACATTTCAAAAAAAATGAGGGTTCTACGATATTCCAGTCAATCGCTACATGTTGATAAAGTTAGCCCGCATGACTACAGGCTCCTCTCCCCTAAAGTCCATAATTCATATTAATAAATTCAAGAATGTTTCTAAATAAAACTATATAATTTTTTGAATATGATGTTGGAAGATTCTTTTCTTAGACAAAGAACATTTAAACCCTCACAAGTTTACCTTTAAAAAAATATTACTACTATTGTAATGATAGACTATCAAATATTATTTGAAACGTTGATATATACATATACAATAAAGTCTACAACTCATTAATAAATTCAAGAATGCTTCTAAACAAAAACCATCTAAATTTTTTAACATGATGATGGAAGTTTATTGTTTAGATAGAGACTCAGTAAAACCGTCACTAGATTACCTTAAAAAAATACTACTACTATTGTAACAATAGACTATCAAATATTATTTCAAACATTGATATATACATATACAATTAAAGTCTACAACTCATATTAATAAATTCAAGAATGCTTCTAAACAAAAACCATCTAAATTTTTTAATATGATATTGGATTTTTTTTTCTTAGACAAGACCAATAAAACCCTCACTAGATTACCTTTAAAAGAATAAAGAATATTACTACTATTGTAATGATAGACTATGAATATTGTTTCAAACATTGATATAGAGATATACAACCAAAGTCCACAATTCATATTAGTAAATTCAAGAATGCTTATAGATAAAATTGTCTAAATTTTTTTAATATGATGTTGGATGCTTTTTTCTTAGACAAAGACCTTGTAACAATAGACTCTCAAATATTATTTCAAATACTCATATATACATATACAATTAAAGTCCACAATTCATATTAAAAAATTCAAAAATACTTCTAAATAGAACCATCTAATTTTTTTAACGTAGCCCTTGGTCCCCTGGTGAAGTTGAAAGGTTCTAAATGAGCCCACTGTTGAGTGCAAAGGATCCGACACCGAAAAAGGGATGAGGCCGGGATCATGCCCCAAGCGAATTTGGGGGAATGGATACCCCTCAGTCCTTGGCTCTTAACCGAAGAGGTTCAGCCCAAAAAGACTCGTGCTTCCTATCAGATAACTACAAAATAATTTGTAGATGACCTCCATCAAAAAATAAAATAAAATAAAATACATACAACCATCAAATTTAACCCTGGATCAACTCACGCACTAAAACCAACCGGCAAAACCGGCAAAACTGAAAAACAGCATAATTTAAG
Source organism: Sequoia sempervirens (assembly GCA_007258455.2). Lineage (NCBI taxonomy): Eukaryota > Viridiplantae > Streptophyta > Pinopsida > Cupressales > Cupressaceae > Sequoia > Sequoia sempervirens. Next base: position 20,863 of record VDFB02136842.1, read on the forward strand.
AAATAGGTAACTAGGTATGCCGGTGTACATATAATCTTCTGAGAATCATTCAACGACTGTTACATAAGTCAGCTAAATTAATTTTAATTCCCTAATTATACGACTCATAACATTGTTTAATACTGCAAGCTCATCTTCTTCGTATGAACAGAGAAAAAGTCTGCGGCTGACGCGGATCCGTTTTAACCAGAAGTCATTGGATTTTTCGCATTTCCTACTCAAAGCATGAAATGCGCATCACTTCTCATTTAAAATCTTCCATTTCATCATAAATTGCTAACGTCTAGTCTGAAAACTATGACAGATGGCCTTTTGTTTTTCTTTTGTGTGGTAAATAAGTGCAGTGCGTGAATGAGCAGGAAAGGACAAATGCATTTTAAAAAGGAAGACAGAGAAAGGAAATAGCATTTACAGGACCTAAAGATTCCACGCGTCTTTTTAATATTTTCGTGTAAAGATTTTCCCTTTCATACCTAATGATAATGATAACGCTTTTCAAAGTCGGAATCGACCTTTCAGTTGAGTAAAAGGAAACTTGTGTAGCTGTACATTGACAAATGAGTAATGATCAGGTACAGGTACCTCTCTTGCTGAGGTAACGACAGACTCTCCAAAAGAGATAAAACCTAAAAGTTGACTCCCTCAGCCTTTCGAATGTCTTTTTAACGCTGTTCTCGGGGCGGCCGAATGTGGGGGTTTGAACCTGGGGCGGTCAAAATTCTGTTTATTTTATTTTATGTTGAATAAGTCTTCTTTTGTTTTTTATTAAATTAAAAATAATAATAGTGTGTAATTTATTTCAAAAAATAGGTGGTATGAAGGCACATTTTTCAAAGTTTAGGTGGAACAAAGTCTAAAATAAACATGAAAGAACAAAGAATATCAAGCAATTTAAGCAATCTTAGTATAAGGACGACTTTTTATCATCAAGGTTTTGGTACACATTTTCAAGGGTAGAGTCACGAATAGACTCACAATTAGTGAGAGCTCGCTACTTTTTAAGAATATATTATAAAGTAGGTTGAGCATGAATTAGGGAGATGGCTAGAACTAGGTGTGGAACTTTGCTCGAATTAAGCCAATTAGTAGCACCAAGCCCATTTGAAGAAGTATAGGGTGATCGAGAAGATGAAGATCATCCTTAATGGACAATGTTGTCTTTGGTACTCGAAGGTTGAGAACCATGGAATTGAGAATATTTTTCTTGTGTGGAAGACTACTTCCAAACACACATACGCCCTCAAGGAGAAGAGGGGTTAGGAGGTACTTTGGCTATAGGAGGAAGCTCTTTATATATTTTTACAAATATTAAATATATTTAAAAAAATTTAAAAATATTAAACATATTTAAAATTTTAAAAAATAAATGTAATATGTTGAAATTATAATGAGAACTTTTGGTTTTATTTTTAACTTTAGGGTTATAATTTTCTTTTTCTATTTTTATGTATCAAATAAAAAATACCTTATTTAGTTTTGGAAAAGGAGATGTCTTCTTTGAATCTTAAGTTTTTAGTATGTAACATCATTATCTCATCTCTTGAAAATAAGAATCTCCCTTGTATTAGGAATTAAAGAGCACCCATGTAGTGGGTGAAGTGTACTATCAATCCCTTGCAAGTGAAATACAATCTAAATGTTTACAATGGGTCCTTATTTTAGGTATGGAGATGTGTAGATTTTGATATGAATTAGAGTTATATATAAATCAAAGTAAAAAGTGCAACTAATCCTAGAACTAGGTGTGGAACTTTTCTTGAATCAAACCACCCAATAGCATCACGCCCATGCGAGGAAGCAAAGGGTGATTAAGAAGACTAAGACCATCCTCAATCAACAATATTGTGTCTAGTACTAGACATATAAGAATCATAGAATTAAGAGCCTTTATCTTATTTGGAAGACTAGCTATAACCACACCCACACTCTCAAGGAGAAGAGGGTCAAGTGGGTACTTTGGATAGTTTTAGTGGGAAGCTCTTTTATATAATTTAAAATAAATTAAATATATATTAATTTTAAAAAATAAATGTACTATGTTGATATTGTAATGAAATTTTGGGTTTTTTTAAAAATTAGGGTTTCAATTTTCTTTTTTCTATTTTTATCAAAAAAATATGTTATTTTTTTGTTTTGAAAAGGAGATGTCTTCTCGATTTTTAAGTTTTAGTACATAACATCATTATCTCATCTATTGAAAGTAAGAATCTCACTTGTATTGGGAATTAAGAGCATCCATGTAGTGGGTACAAAGTGCACTATCAATCCCTTGCATGTGAAACACACTCTATATATGCGAATCATTTTTTTTGTTGTTATCCCAAATGGGATATTAGAACAACAAATATCCTTACAAAAATCTTGTACATACTATATATCATATTTGTACATTTAATCTTTTGATTTCCTATATTGAAGACTTTGAAACTTAGGATGGTTAAAAATATCTAAAGATATCAATATTGACAAAATTTGACACTAGAGATTTGAGATAGACAATGGGGCTTGTGTCCTTCAACTATATTAAAACCAAAGCTAAAAGTGCAATCATCGAAAAACATTAAGTGGCATGGATCATGCCCAAAACCAAATCACAAAGCCAAGAGATAAGTATCAAATAATAAGTGGCCCTAATAGAAATTAGCCACAACCCCAAAAAAATAGTCAACTAATTCACATGTACAGAGTTCATAACCATAAATAAATTATAGAAAACAAGCAAACTAGGAAGCACATGTGATATAAATCCAACACTAGGATGTGGGTGCTTGATTGTTAGGGTTACCCCAAACTCTATTAGGCAAGTCTTTTCCTTGATCCATAAGTTCTCAACTAGTGTGGTGGTGGCTTCTCTCTTTTTAGATCCCTCCTACTATTGAGAATCTTGAACATGTGGCTATAGTTAAGTACTAATGAAAAGAAATGGCTAGTGCAAGGTGAGGCTTCGCCTTGATCATTAGGGAGGCCAACCCATGCCTTTGAGTAGATCAAAGAATAGATCAAGTAAGTGACAAGCAACCACTCTAGTAGCCATAATATAAATGAATCCATCTAGAAGATTACCTTGGTGACAACATAGAAGTCTCTCTAGTGGTTGGGAGAGTGACATCTAGAAGAACCAAAGTTGTCATGATGTTGGACCCATGAGGGGATTTTTCATGAGGAGACAAGAGGGTGAGACCCCTGAAACAATGTTAACATGTATGTTTGAAAATAATAATTAGAACTTTTCCCCACCTTTACAAGGTTTGATTAGGAAAATAAAACCTAATATAAGTGAGTGAGCATAATTATGAGTAAACAACATGGCTCTTATTAAATAGGCTCAAAGGAAATCATAGTTCTAAGACCTATGAAGATTTTTAATTATTAAAGAATGTATATTATTAATAATTTATAATATTGATATATCAAAATAAAAAATTAATTTTGAAACCATTAAAAAATAGAGATATCAAATGTGATAAAGTCTCTACAAAATATTTAATCATTTTTTAAAATTAAAATCAAGAAATATATAAATAGTATATTTTTTTGGTTCAAAGAGAGTGCATAAATTATATAACAATTAAGACACAAGAGTAATTTAATGCATAGATTATAGTACAAATGAAGGATGATTATGTTTATCCTCCCAACCACTTCTACTAGTAAGGTCAGCATCTATAAGTATGTGATCCTAACTAGTAAGAGCTTGCTCCTAATTTTCTTTATCAATTATCATGTCAACATGCAGAGATAGCCAAAGCCACATGGTGGGGAAATTTACTTGTAGTGGGATGGTTTAATTGTCGGGCCCTATTTGGCCATGATCATAACCAACACCATTGCCCTATGGTGTAAGGAAGGCATACCTAGATCATGGTTGACTAGATGGGTAACAAGTGACATCTATTGTGTTCTCCAAAACCTTCATCTAAAGTTAAAGGTTGGGGATCATGGTAGAGACACCCAATTACACATGGGAACATTACCTTGGTATTTAGAAGTATCCCCCTCTAAATAGACTTTATTTTCCTATAGTTGAATCTAGGTATGAGATTTAAGATTGCATACATTTTTTTAGTTTTGAAAATTGGTGATCAATAGCTTCTTTTCAAAATTAGGAAAGCCATTACTAAGCCAAAGAAAAATAATTTTCTTTGATGATTTTCTCCACCAATTTCTCCCAATTGACGATGGGCTTAGACATATGGGAATTTATCACTCTCTTTACCTTCTATAATGTCAATCTAAAAGCATCAAACACCTTTTTCAAGTTTCATGCTTAATCTATTTAAGTGGATTATTTCCCTCTTTTATCCTTTTAGGTCAAACTTATATAATTTTATATTTGCTTTAGCAAAAGCCTAAAACTTCTACTCAAATTATTGGCAATTAAACCAATAGCTCTTTATATGGAAGAAAGGAAAAATAATAATTCACATGAATAGAACTTGGCTTATATATTCAAAACAAAGTACACATTTATGGGAAAAAGTACAAAGTTGTGTCACACTTTCGACCAACTTATTAGCACAAGTGAGTTTAAGTATTTCTAACTAAACATCAATTTT
>VDFB02136843.1:0-24247 GCA_007258455.2 Sequoia sempervirens
TTTTGAGGATGACAATGATTAAATTGAGGTCTCCTTTTACCATGAAAAGACTGAATATTCTTTCTTTGGCCTATCATTATGATTTTTAAGTTTCCTCACTTGAGTTAAACATAATAGTCAAGTGTTTATACCAAAGATGATAGAGAAAATAATCATGAAAAGGAGAATATGATGGTGATCAATGACAAGTCAGTGGCACATTTGACAATCGAAAGAGTAGAGGAATGCATAGTGAACATCATGGTACAACTTATGATATAAATTAAGCCACATGGTTGATGTGCTTGAATCCTTGCATCTAAAGGAAATGGATAGTGAACATCATGTGTTACCTTGTTACTACATGAAGGAGGAGGCTCCATCTCTCCATTTGGTGTGTAAACAAAGTGGAAGTTTGCTAACTATCAAGTGAAGGCTTAAAACCCTAGTTTTTGCTCCATTTCATGTTTGAGCTTTGTACGGACAGTGGAAGGCTGGGAGCTCAAGAATCTTTGAGTGTTGTCCATGTGAACCAAGAACCTTGGAAAAAGAGTGGGAAGTCCTTTTCCGATTTGTGAGTTCTAACCTGTTTTGTAGGTGAAGGAGACCTAATAGGGGCTCAAGGGCTACTAGCCTTTCAAACCCTAGCTAAAGGATTGGTGAGAGCGATGGGAAGTTAAAGTCTTGGAGGTTGTTCAAACACCTTTGGAGGATAGTTTGAAGCCTTTTAATACTTATTAGTACCCCTGCAAGAGTTGATGGAGTGTTGAGGAAGATTGGTCTTTAGTATAGTGTAAAGGCTAAGGAAGAGTTGTGGCAATGAACCAAGGTGGACTTGGTGGTTGGAGTTTGTGATAGAAGAGGGGTTGGTCAGACAAACCAGTGGGCACGAAGGTCATGAGTAGGGACCTATAGGTTAGATTATGGCTAGCACTAAGGAGGTCTTACAAGGAAATTACTAGAGTAGGAATCAGTGATTGATTCCTCCAACCCCTCTCCCTATCAGATTGGTATTAGAGCAAGCAAAAGATTTGGAATTGATCTTGTATGTCAGAGAAAGAGTCTAGTGGTTCTAGCATCATGGTGACAAATGCTGAGTTGGCCAATAGGGTTGAAGAAATAGATGAAGACAATAGGGTATTGAGAGAAAAGTTAGACCAACTTGAGAAAGCACTAAATGTTATGCGGTTTGATGGAAGAATAGCAAAGAAGAGGTTGCAAAGGAGGATAGAATCAATCCTCGGGACCCTATATTGAAGGAGGATCCCTTCTCTTGAAAGAATCGAAGGCTTTGGAGTGGAAAAACACTTGAAGGAGTACCATTGTTTAGTGGAAAGATGGAGGTCAGATGAAGTTATGGATTGGATAGAGGGAATGGAAACCCATTTTGAGTGTGATGGAGTCACTGAGGCACAAAAGGTAAAGGTGGCTAAATCAAGACTAAGAGGTTCTACCTTAACTTCGTGGAAATTCATTTAGATAGAGAGGGAGAAGGAAGGCAAGCAACCTATCTCTACTTGGAAGGGAATGGTTGCCAAGGTGAAAGAAGCATACCTACCTAAAGACTATGAAATTCAGTTGCATAAGAGGAGACATAGTTTGAGGCAAAGAGATCAAGAGATGAGTTCCTATACTGAGGAGTTTCAAAGACTTTGCATGAGGTCCAATGTCACAGAGGATGAAAGTATCAAGGTGGCAAGGTATCTCAATGGTTTCAAGTGGAACATTCAAGAGGAGATGGTCTCTAAGCCCCAAAATAGTGCACCAATGTTAATAATCGGGTAATTAAAGATTGAAGAGAGGGAGTAAGAGGAAGCAAGATCGTGACTCTAAGGCAAAGGGCAAAGGAAGAGAGCATGGTGGGCTTTTACCAAGGTAGAGGCAATGACCAAAGAAACTAAGGAGAGTCAAAACTCACAGAGCATGGAGGTGAAACATCTACAAGAGGTGGATATAACAGGGGTAGAGGACCTCAAGGAGGTTCAAATAGAGGAAGAGGAGCAGGCAGGCAGGAGCCTTTCCTTGTATGTACCTGCTCTAGGCCTTTCCTTGTAAGACCTCCTTGGTGCTTTGTTTCACCAATCTAACCTATAGGTCCCTACTCATGACTAGGTGCCCCTGGTTTGTCTGACCAACCCCTCTTCTATCATTCATCAAGATCATACATTGACCTTCTTGCCCCTCCTAAAGTTTGGACCACATCCATTACCTCCACATAAAACTGGACATCCTTGGTTTTCATGGTTCCCACGCCGTGATATGGTTATGCAAATGAAAATGAAGAAAAGTAATCATCTCCTTATCCATTGGCTGGAAGAATGCATGCTTAATGTTTTGATACATGATATCAACTCTCTCTTTTGCTCTCATGGTTGAATATCAAAATCCAGTATGGTGGGCCTCCAGACTTCTAGTCAGCTTTCTTCCTCTTCCACCAAATGTTGTCCCGATCCACATGTCTGCTAGCCTAATTGGCTTTGTTTTTGAAAGCTGAAGTTTCTCTTGAGTCACCAGTGTAGCTCTCTCTACCTTTCCAAACTCTTTCATTGCTACAAATCATCTTTGGGATTTAGTCATTTGTACCACATGGTTGATGTGCTTTGAATCCTTGCATCTAAGGGGTTTAAAACCTTAGGGGCCTTAGATGAGAAAAAGAAGTAATGTTTTTCTTTTCTTTTTATGTGAGGACATAGTAGTGAGATAAAAGAGGACTATATAGAAAAATGAAAAAAGAAGACATAAAATTCATGGACCATACTATATCACCTACATGCTAGCTAACAAGGACATGAATGTAGTAGATTTAGGTATGATAGGGGTATTGCAAGGTATATTTGAGGAATATATAAGAATGAATAAGAATTCAATGGATCAAATTAGTGTCAAATGTTTTCCTAAAAGACCTCCCACACCCTATTAGGGAATTTAATAATTTCTAAGCATTTTCCACGCCCCATGGAAAGTTTGAGGAGGTTCCAATAGCTGAGAGTTTAATGAGTAATTATAACTTTTCCATGCAATCATGATTAGTTAGAGAACATATAGGGAAATCCTGATGAGCCATGCAACAAAATGAAGAGAATATAGGTATTTTTGACCTTAGTCTTAAGCATCTCCAAGCCGCCTAGGAGATATTGGAAGGAGTCTCACCGATAGATAGGGTCGAGAGGATAGAAATTTTATTTTTGGTTACATTGACATCATGTAGGACATCCATCAGTCTTTATTCTTGGTTACGCTTGACATCACAAAAAAATTATATAGGATGGATAGAATGTAGCTCTACCTTTGTCAGTTCCATGTTAAATTTTTATTATATATAGCTTTCTAGTGTAGGAATTCTAAGACAAACAATCATGGTAGGACCATTCTAAAAAGATTTCAAATAATAACCTAGTGGAACCATGCATACTCTTTATGACTTGACATATATACACAAATTTAGATTAAACTTAGAATTCATTAACTTTAAGTTCTATTTATTCTATATTACCTCGCTGAAAGTTTGATCAAATCTACTTTAATTCCTCGCAGATGTTTCCTTGAAACCTCCAACAACACCCTGTTCAACATCCAAAATCACATATTAAAATAACATTCGTAAAAAAATGTTATTAACATATGTAATCAATTTATAATTGTTTACTAACTTTACATACCCCACTGATAGGTGTACTACATAAATAAGTAGATTGACTGGTGTACCCAGGGTCAACACTGTGACCCTACAATTTTATTAAAATAATAAAACTAAATTAGTTAATCTTGCATTCGACAATTAAAATTTAATAAACTAAATTCAATGAACACGTTCAATTTTACCTGACTGTCAATACCATATGCATCATGCAGAATGTCAGCCGCCCTCTCCATCCCCGTAGATGCATACGGATCAGGCTGCGTAGAAGTATATGGATCCTATGTAGCACCCTCCTGAGGGCCGACAGGCCTACCTAACAAGGGCTCCAAGAAGATCGGGACGACATGGTTCTCGGGAAGGCCACCACCAAGACTCCCCCCGGATTGCGCCAGACAATGGGGCTAGTGTGGTGGATTTACACCCGGTCAAGGATGGACGCCGCAAAGTCTCTACACGCGACTTCCTTGCAACTACCACATCGCACCGCCACAAGGCGGCTCTAGCGAGGTTGTCTCCCGTGGTGTGATCCTGCTATGCACTGTGCCTATCTCGGTGGCCGACCCCCACCTCTCCTAAACTCCTTCATATCAAAATAATTTGGGATTTGGTTCAATACAAACTCAAATTATAATTTCCTAAGAAAATATTGGGGGACTTCACAGTTATTGCACGGTGGGTAATCAAAGACCATATACCATATGTCATAAAAATGGTTCCTAATCTCTACGTGGTGGCACCAATGGATAGGAAACCTCTTTGCATTGAGGGTGAGATTTTGATTTGTTCTAGGGTCAGTGAATAGAGAGCACAAATCGCCTTTAGTAATCTTTAAATCTTTAACTTGTTTATATGATAATTTATCTGCATAATATGCCCTTGATGTTTGCCTCCTATTTTGCCATCCAGATATTTGTTGGGTAATTGCATCCACATTTTTTAACAAATCCTTCAACGAATCTGCTAGATGTATCCTTTCTGTGGTTGAAGAATTTTGATCACTCAACCTACTAATAAGATCCTCAACTTCTTTTTTATTGTTTTCAATTTCACTCCTCAAATTTTCTTGAGTGCCAGGAGGGTATTGAGAGAATGGTGGGGGAGGTTGATTTTGTTGTTGAGGTTAATTTTGTTGAGGTTGATTTTGTTGAGGTTGATTTGGTTGAGGATTTTCCTCCTCTTGTTGAGGATTTCCTACAAATTAAAAAAAAATCATTCATTTCTAAACTAAAACAAACAAAATCAATTTAAAACAAAAAAATTCATTACAAATACCAAACAAAACTTACCTCTTGCAAATCAAACAAATTCAATCCAAAAAGCGCATCTTTTCGATATTTGTGAAGAAAATTGAACTCAAGTTGATCAAATGTGAAGAAGTCACCTCCTCAACAACGCGAGCGCGTAGTGCAGGGTTCTTGGCCGCGGGCAGAAATGGAAATCAGTAAAAATAGAAATGAAGAATGTTACTTTTTTTTTTGCTTTTAAAAAGACAAAACGCATTCGCGTTATAACGCGAACGCGTTTTGTCTCATTTTTCACTTTTGTGGCCACAAAAGTGCGACCATCTTGGTGCACTTACCCAGTGTCAATCTTTAGCTGCAACGTCTTGGCTCTTCCACATTTCCATCTACAAATTGTACATTTGGCCAATGTTTCCATTTCAATATCATTTACATTGTCAATCCCCATTGGTACAATGAATGGATACTTTGACAACCAACCAAGTTGAAAATTCCTTGTCATTTCCCACTCGCGCCCCATTTTTTATTTGCTTCTTCTTTTCTTGCTACCAACATCATCATCCTCATCCTTGAAGTCAATTATCTCATTTTGGCTAACCAGGCTCAGGGTATCCCTTGGAACATCTTCTACGGTATTGTCATCCTCATTTGATGCATTTTGATTTAACTCGATGACAATCTCAACTAGACCTTTTGGTGACGGTGAGGTATTGTGAATGCTACCAATATTTGGTGGAAGATTTGATGATGTAGCTCCATCTTGACCTGATGGATCAGAAGCTTTGGCAATTCCAAAGTAAGATTGTATGGTACGTCTAAGTTTTGGGTGTTTTGATGGCCTCCCAATCTCTTCACTGCCATGAGGAGCAGTAGGTTCTCTTCACCACCTTGAGGAGCGACATGAGCCTTACCACCCTAAGGAGTGGCATGAGTCTCTTCACCACCTTGAGGAGCGACAGGAGCCTTACCCTTGTTGCTCGAGTCGCTCGACATATTGATCTCTCCTTCCGAATAAAAATTGGAAAAAAATGTCTTGTTTAAGAAGGATAGAGAATATAGATCCCTTTCCCTACTCAATATCATCTTTAAGACTGAAGCAAGAATGGAAAAAATATCAAGAAAAATTAAAATTATAAATAATAACACTATGAAGAAATGATCACTCACCTTTAAGTCTACGTTTTCGGCTTTCGCTAACTTTCAAATCGAGAAGTAGAACCTTAGAACTGAACAAAATGTGTAAGAACAAATGACACTTTCAACTGTATTTATATCAATCCATATTTGGTGAATTCTACAGGATTTTTAAATGGTATATTAAAAAATTGGCGAACCTCACATGCTTATACAATGATACGTTGTAATTTTCAAGGAGAAATGTGTCCTCAAATGTAATTATTTTTTAATGTTATTGGTGAAATAGGTCCTCATAAGCAACTATTTATAAATTTTAATTGGCAAAATGGGTCTTCACAAGAAACTTTTTGTAAATTTTAATTGGTGAAATGGGTCCTGATACAATGTTGTTTTAATAGTATTGGCGAATATGTAGGTGTTTTATTACATGCTTCCAAGATTCTAGTTGAAAATATTAGTCGGTCCATTTGAAATGCATAGTTTGTTATGGCAAATTTGTTGCTTAAATATGCCTCATAAAAAAAATCATTGGCAAATGGACATGCATTGGAATGATAGTTCGTAAAATCCAGGAAATTTGGACACCCTGTTGGGTGAGAATAATTCGCCAATTTTGACTTGGCCGATTTCTAGAATTCGCCACTAAAGTTTTCCCTGATCATAATTTGAAACATGTTAGATGAATGACAATAACTTGAAATTTTGATTATAAAAATTATTAGGTTCACTTTTGTGAACTTAAGGGTGATGTGTATGAATGTAGACCGAAATTTTTGTATGGAAGTAAACATGGTTTGCAACTTGAATATATCTAATTTGGCTATATTTTATTATATCACCTTATTCAATTAAATATGTACATATTTTGAATCTAACAAGTAATAATCAACATTTAGAAACACCTTTGGTGAATCTACTAAATTGTGATAGATGTATATTCTTCTTAGTCAAACTCTAGATGGATTGATTTGACAACAATGTACTAAAGTAAAAAATAAGCAAGTGTGTATTATGCTCCTTGCATGATAATTCAATCCACTTTATCTATTTATATGTTTAAATTCAAATATGTGTTTAATAGATATTTTTTCTTAAAACCTAAACGATTCTTAGATTACTTGAATTTTAATTAGTCTCGTCATTAAATACACCAATTTTGGCATGAAATTTGAATAATTTACACTTTTGTTGGCTCATAATAGCTAGAATGAAAATGTAGCAAATATTCAAATTTTTTAAATTTGTGACTCATGTCCATGAGCATTTAGGAATGACCTAGATCAATTATGCACTTGCAAATATAGATAAGGATATTGAATATACTATTTAAAGCACAAAAGCAATTTTTGGGGACAAGTGATGATGAGATCTATTGATGGTGTTTTTTGCACAACAACAATTCAAATAGAATATGATATCCTATCTCTCTTGAAAGGTAAATCTCTATCAGCAAGCCTCAAAAGATAACCCTAAGGTCTCTAATGTCAGGTCTTGACAATGCATAAACAACTCAGTGATACATGTGAAAATGTTGGTAATTACAAGGGACCTCACAAACAAATGCTGGAACTTTCAAATCTATCAAATCTTGCAATGTGATGATACTTGAATTCCTAAATCTAACCCAGATTCAAAATAAACAACAAAAGAGATTTGGGTTCAAGAGAGATTCTAAAGTAACTCCTAAGATCAATCACAACAATGATGAATGCTACAAACAGATAGATCCCCAATAAAACCAATCTCTGCTTGATCAGGGATAGATCCACAACTCCACAAAAATGGTGCAATCTTCTAAGGAAACTGAATATTTTCAAACCATAAATATTCATCCACATACCCAATTACTGGAGCAACATGAACAAACATTTACAGTTGAACTAAGCACAAAAATGAGGCCCAAACTAACTTTACACAACAATCTACAATCAAAAAATTGCTAAAAGTATGGACCAAAGATCGATCAACATCATTAACATTTCACCATTACCATGAAAGAATTGAAACTAACATCTAACATTGAGAATTGAGAACAAGAAACCATAAACTGTCAAAGATAAATAAAAAGTTTTCCAAATCAACAACTTAGTTGCATTACTTCTTCAGTATTATATAACAATTTCCAGTCTCTCTCCTCCTACAGCTACTAACTTGTAGAATCTAACTCCTAACTTAGCCAATTCTGGCTTCTTATAACCTCTAATCAACTATTCTAACCTAGTCTAACTCTTACAAATAAGGAGGCACTAGCCTTTTATAGAAAATTACATTTTTAACCAATGGCCAAGATTTAATTAATCCAATGGCTACAATTGCACTTCTAGAAGCATCAAGCTATTACATTTAATTTGGGAGCTCATGATACATCATCATCCAATCAATTGCATTTAGTTACATTATGGCCCAATGACATCAATTTTGAGAAAATCCTCATTGGAGAATAGATATAGCTTCACATGTCTTTCCTTGTTAAGGGCACCTCTCCAATTGATATACAATTGGTGGCACAGATTTTTATGCAGGCCCCACATTTAATATTTGAGTTAAACTCTTCTAGATTTCCCTCTTAGCACGAATCCATATGCAAGTCCCCTCTTAATTTTTTTTATCCTAAAAAATCAATATAATCATTAGTAGCTCACATGTTAAAAAATCCAATCCATAAAATAAATTAAACTCAAATAAAATTCTAGCCTTTTAAGAAAACTTTATATTTTTGGAAACTTTTCATTTTTAGAAATTATCCATTTTTGAAAATTTTTATTTTCGAAATTTTTTCCATTTCAAGAATTTTTCATTTTCAAGGAAAAAAATCTGTTTTGGAAATTTTCCATTTCGGGAAAAAATTTCATTTTTGGAAAATTTTGGGATTTTGATCCCTTCGTGGAAATCAAGCCATGGAGGAAATTTGGGGATTTCCTGGGGTGAGGGAATTCTACAGGATGCATGAAATCCCCGAAAGTGCAACAATTATGGAAATCCAAGAGGTTGACGAAAATTAGAGATTTCTGCATAGGAAGGAAATACTCGAATTGCATGCAAGGTCAAAATCCCCTAAACTTCATAACTTTTTTTCTAGAAGGAATTTTCAAAAAATTAAAAAAGAAACATTGCCTAATTTTTTGTCCTCTATCTATGGGTGCAAAAAAAATTTTGGAAAAAATTTCTATTTTGGAAAATTTCAGGATTTTTAGGGGGCTTGGAAATTTCCAAAAATGGAAATTTGGGGATTTCCATCAGGGATGGAAATACCCAAATTCCCTGCAAGGTCAAAATCCCCTAAACCTCATAACTTTTTTCTAGAAGGAATTTTCAAAAAGTTCAAAAAACAACCCGGCCTAATTTTTCGTCTTCTATCCATAGGTGCAAAAAAGATTTACATATAACATTGAAAATTCACTTAAAAATCCTCATTTTCGAATTCCAAGACAGGTGAATTTCCCTTAGAGCCTCAAAATATTGCCTCCATCAAACCCAATCTAGACTTAATCCCAAAATAAACTCCCAAGAAGAGCAAAACAGAAAATTTGACCAAGCTAAGATGTAGAGATGCAAAAGAAAGAAGAGGGTCCCTGCCTCCGGTGTGGCATGTGTGCGAAAATTACAAAATAAATGGTGACTCCTACTGGGAAAATGCTCTAGAGCATTTTGATGACAAACTAGAATCAAGAACTCAAAATCTTTGGTTTCGATCTCCCTACTAGGCAAACAAATCAAAATGCAAGATTAAAGAATCAAGACCAAAGGTAGACTGAACCTTCCATAAACTGAAAATCCAAGTGAGTTAATTTCCCTCCTTTAGCTATTGCAAAAACTAAGCTCAATCAAGTTAGGCTACGTAAAGATTATAGCTCCAAAAGCAACATGGATAGAGCCTTTCTACCAATCAGGCGTCCATAGCCCCGACGAGGTTATCGCTGCGATTCTCTTAAACATAGCTCTACTACCAGCCAAACATCCATAGCCCCGGTAGAGATATTCATATACTCCTAATAAGTTGAATTCATTCTTTTGATTTTCAATATTTTATTTTTCTTTTCTTCTATGATATTATTTTCTTTTCATTCATTCCTCATTTCAACTTGTGAACAATGAAGTTCACACTCAGGGCTGAGAACCACAGTGGCGCTGAAGCAGAAATAGGATTTTTCACCTAACAAGACCTTACAAGGACCCTACTACAACCTTAGGATTCTTAAGATTTATGAAAGATATAAGATTTCATAATACTTCAGGTTTAAATCAAACTAATGACCCATCCTCTTTAAATCAAACATTCAGATCACTCGACACTAACAGAAGATCTCAACCATTGATTCAAGACACATGACTAAACTTCATCAATGAAACAATCAAAACAGTCCTAGATGATAAAACAATTATTGTGCAGGAAAGACACTTCCCTAACCAGAAAATAGAGAAACCCAAGCTGGAGAAGCAAAGCAACAACCAAACTGAAACCCAAAGAAAACCCAAAAGCTAGGAAAATCAATCTAAACTAAAGCCATCTATCCTAAAGAAAACAAAAATAGACTAAAGCAAAAGAAAAGCAGAGCAAGTTGCATTTATTCAAATCAATATTATGTATAAAGAGACCCAAAGTGGCTCATGATTAGATAAGGAAAACTAAGTCCCACCCCCATATGGTTAATCAATGAATGGACAAGCAACAAGGTGATGGTAATAGTCCTCACGAATGCAAACTCGTCTTTATGTTTAGCAAAATAACGCTCAATCATGCAACATTCAAACTTAACCTTATTGACATGAATTATCAGCAATTGAGGCAACTCATTGAAGCCATGATCAATCCATATGCAAGTTGTCCTTCCTAAACTTCCATAACCAAATTGATAAGCTTCAGAATTTACAGTAAGGAAATAAACAACCTAGTTTTGTACTTATGTGGACTGAATATTGTATTCATCAATTCCCAATTGTGAAGAGTTGATCCTAGTATCATCAAGAGGTCTCCACTGATGGTACAACAATCCTCTCATTCTTGAAACATGCAAAACAAAATTAGAGGCATCACTACACACTGCAAAGTGAAATTCAGATTGAGCAAATTCATAATTATCAACATGGAACTTTTCACCTGTTAGAGTATCTTCATGAGGAATAAGTGAAGAAATTGTAGAAGCATTGTCATATTCAACAACCCCCTTAATAGGGCATTCACTTGGAGGTATCACAAACTGATCTTCAAGCACACCTTTGCCTACAACAGTGTGATTAGGCTCACCAACATTGACTGCAACATTTCTATTTTCAACATCATTCACATTTTCCCGCACATCAGCATGAACCACATTAGCTATCTTGGATTAGTACATAAAATTTATGAATCTTCCATACTAAATTGATCAATAGAAAGGGGAAAAATAGAATGTGATGATTGAAGGGGCTCCCTAAATTCCTTCTCTATTGGCATTGGTTCAAATTCTTGATTGTGGCCATTTGAAATGTTGATTCCTTTAGGTTCTTCATCATATCCCTTAGGATGTGCATCTGTAACTTGTTGAAGCTCCTCCATTGGAGACTTGCTTAGCATATCTTTCTGTGTATCCCTCATGTGTTGTGGCTATTGCACTTGTTCCTCCAGCTCTTCTGCTGATTCAACCGATGCTCCAGTACAGTCATATTTATGAGCAGGTTCCTTAGGCATATCATGTAACATAAGGATTTCATCAACATCCAATCCATGAGGGTCAACTGTCAGTACATAATTTACCAAGCTTGTTTTAGAAAGAAGTACCTCCTTTAAAGTATTTGAATCAGCATGGCTTGAAGCACCCTTTTGTCCAAAAAGCATACTTCTTTTAAGGGACCCTATTACAACATCCATGACTATAGGAACTCTTAACAATTCATAAGCAGAGAGACTTACTTTGAATTTCTTGAATTCTTCCGCCACATACTCTCCTATTTTCTCTGTACTCATGGTAGAGAAATCATCCTTAGAACCATCCACAAACTTATCCTTGCTATTTTCAACACTTCTTCCTTTATCAGCATCAGATTGGCCTCCCTTCGTGAAGTATTAAGTAGGCACATGACAAAACGATTGAACCTCTTCAATTGTAGACTTTTTTTCATTTAGTGGACCATTATCATTCTCCTCATTACCTCCAAAAGGTTGAGCTATAGATTCTCCACTATACACATGTTTTGTTTCATCACCTTCATCTTGTTCTTCTTCTGGTCCATTCTCTTCACTTCTTGGAAATGGGACATGATTCGCCACCATGACTGATATGTCATAAGGATTAGATGGCACTATCTCTTGTCCACTCAAATTGATGATGGCATGCTAGACTTCTTGCTAGAAAATAGATGCAGCAGTCTGGAATTCTTGACAGTGCAACTTAGAGTGCTGATTGGTGTTATGAAGCCTACACCATCCTGAAAGAGCTGCCTTAGTTAGGTAAACTCCACTAGATTTCTCTTGATTATTTGGTTGATCCAAAGATGTTAGGACTCCTCCATTATTGAGCATTGTATCCCAAGTCCTATTCTAATGTGGCTATTGCCTTCCATCAAATGTTGGCCCTAAGTGTTGGCTTCCATAAAATGTTGTCCTTTATCAAAAAATTTCCCTTGACCTGGCATCATATCCCTGTTATCTAAACTATAGTTGGACTAAATTCCCCTTTGGGCTGCCTGGGATTGACTATTTTGGTTCCTTAGGTAGGTGACTTTGGTGTTCAACTTCTTTACTAGCTTTGTGAGTTCATCCAGCCTCTCCTTGTTTGTACTGTTTGATGGAGGAACAATACCAACTAAATTTTGCACATAAACAGGATGGAACCCATGGTTCAAGGATTGATTAAATATCTTAGAGCTTTGAAAGTAAATGGGTATATTAGCTTGTTGATGAAAGAATGCAAGTTGGTTCATATTTGTATGGTAATTTGACATGGGTAGAGCTTGATTCAAGGGCTGACCTGTATGTGGAACCAAGGGTAATTGAGGGACCAGACTCAACATAGGTGTTTGGTTAGCTAATGGAAAGGTTCCAGACAAGTGTTGTCTTAAGTATGTACTCATTTTAACAACCACATCATAAGCTTTGAGTAGGCTAGTGGGAGGGTTTTCTCTCCATTTCATAAAGGTAGATGTTAAACTATCCAAAGCCTCATAATAAACTTCCCTGGCATAGGCATCATCTACAACGTAAGGGGGCTGTAGCCTAGCATAAGCCCTATGAAATCTATTATTGAAAGCCCCTACTGGTTCATTCGCCTCCCTCTTGACTCTAGTAAACTATAGAAGTAACTCATTGGCACTGATTGGGATCTCAAATTTCTATAAAAATGTAGTCTCCAATTGAAGCCAAGCAGTGATAGACCTAGCAGGAAGATGGTTATACCAATAAAATGCCTCATCCCCAAGGGAATATGGGAAAAGTTTGCATGCAACATCCTCATGATTAATTCCCCTATCCTTAAGGGTAGTTTGAAAAATCCTAATATGCTCCTCTGCAGTCCTTTTGGGATCATTAACATGAAACTTAGAGCAAAAATGCTAAGGATGTTTACGCATAGGATTGTAAACATTGAAGCACAGGGGTGAGGGATTGTTGGGTAAGAAAGCCATTGGTGGTTGTTGAATGGGAATGGCTTCAAAGTCAGATGAAGATGAATTTGATGAAGATGAGGATGATGGAGATGATGGCAGTGGTAGAGAAAATGATGACTCTCCTAGATTTCTCTAGTCCTCCTTGACCCAGCAGGAGCTTGCAGTTCTTGAAATTCCCCTACTCCTGGTGTAGATCTGGTCCTTCTTCAAAATCTTTTAGGAGAAATGGAAAATAAAAAATGATCCAACTTGCTTATTTAGGCCCTCCTTCTAGCACCAATCTGTTGATGGTGTTTTCTGCACAACAACAACTCAGACAAAAAATGATATCCTATCTCTCTTGAAAGGTAAATCTCTATCAGCAAGCCTCAAGAGATAACCCCAAGGTCTCTAATGTTAGGTCTTGACAATGCATAAACAACTCAGTGATAAATGTGAAAATGCTAGTAATCACAAAGGGGCCTGAAAAAACAAATGCTAGAACTTTCAAATCTATCAAATCTTGCAATGTGATGATACTTGAATGCCTAAATCTAACCCAGATTCAAAATAAACAACAAAAGAGATAAGGGTTCAAGAGAGAGGTTCTAAACTAACTCCTAAGATAAATCGCAACAATGATGAATGTTGTAAACAGACAAATCCCCAATAAAACCAATCTCTGCTTGATCAGGGATAGATCCACAACTCCACAAAAATGGTGCAATCTTCTAAGGAAATTGAAGATTTTCAAACCATAAATATTCATCCACATACCCAATTACTGGCGCAACATGAACAAACATTTACAGTTGAACTAAGCACAAAAATGAGGCCCAGACTAACTTTACACAACAATCTACAATCAACAAATTGCTAAAAGTATGGACCAGAGATCGATCAACATCATTAACATTTCACCATTACCATGAAAGAACTGAAACTAACATCTAACATTGAGAATTGAGAACAAGAAACCATAAACTGTCAAAGATAAATACAAAGTTTGCCAAATCAGCAACTCAGTTGCATTACTTCTCCAGTATTATATAACAATTCCCAGTCTCTCTCCTCCTACAGCTCTACTGAATTGCAGAATCTAACACCTAACTTAGCCAATTCTGGCTTCTTATAGCCTCTAATTAGCTATTCTAACCTAGTCTAACTCTTACAAATGAGGAGGCACTGGCCTTTTATAGAAAATTACATTTTGAACTAATGGCCAAGATTTAATTCATCCAATGGCTGCAATTGCACTTCTAGAAGCATCAAGCTATTACATTTAATTTGGGAGCTCATGGTACATCATCATCCAATCAATTGCATTTAGTTACGTTATGGTCCAATGACATGAATTTTGAGAAAATCCTCATTGGAGAATAGATATAGCTTCACATGTCTTTCCTTGTTAAGGGCACCTCTCCAATTGATATACAACTGGTGGCATGGATTTTTATGTAGGCCCCACATTTAATATTTGAGTTGAACTCTTCTATATTTCCCTCTTAGCACGAATCCATATGCAAGTCCCTTCTTATTTTTTTTTATCCTAAAAAATAAAAATCATCATTAGTAGCTCACATGTTAAAAAATCCAATCCATAAAATAAATTAAACTCGAATAAAATTCTGGGCTTTTAAGAAAACTTTCCATTTTTGGAAACTTTTCGTTTTCAAAAATTTTCCATTTTTGGAAATTTTAATTTTCAAAAAATTTCATGTCAAGAAGTTTTCATTTTCAAGAACATTTTAATATTTCAAGGATTTTTTTTAATTTTGGAAATTTTTTCCATTTTAGGAAAAAATGCATTTCGGAAAAAATTCCATTTGGGAAAAAATCATTTTTGGAAAATTTCGGGATTTTGAGGGGGTCTTGAAAATTTTCAAAAATGGGAAATTAGACCATGGAGGAAATTCAGGGATTTCTTGGGGTGAGGGAATTTCGCGGGATGCATGAAATCCCTGAAAGTGCAACAATTATGGAAATCCAAGAGGTTGACGAAAATCAGAGATTTCCACATAGGGAGGAAATACCCGAATTCCATGCAAGGTCAAAATCCCCTAAACGACATAATTGTTTTTCTAGAAGGAATTTTCAAAAAATTCAAAAAACAACCTTGCCTAATTTTTTGTCCTCTATCCATGGGTGCAAAAAAAGCTTTTTGGAAAAAAATTCCATTTTTGGAAAATTTTGGGATTTTGAGGGGTGCTTGGAAATTTCCAAAAATGGAAATTTGAGGATTTCCATTAGGGACGGAAATACCCGAATTCCCTACAAGGTCAAAATCCCCTAAACCTCATAACTTTTTTTTCTAGAAGGAATTTTCAAAAAGTTTGAAAAGCAACCCGGCCTAATTTTTTGTCCTTTATCCACAGGTACAAAAAAGATTTACATATAACATTGAAAATTCACTTCAAAATCCTAATTTTTGAATTCCAAGACAAGTGAATTTCCTTTAGAGCCTCAAAATATTGCCTCCATCAAACCCAGTCTAGACTTAATCCCAAAATAACCTCCCAAGAAGAGCAAAACTAAAAATTTGACCAAGCCAAGATGTAGAGATGCAAAAGAAAGAAGAGGGTCCCTACCTCCGGTGGGGTGTGTGTGCAAAAATTACACAACAAGATCGATGTTAGATAATTTTATTTTCCAACTTCATGCAAATAACCACCTTACACATTAGTTGATATATTGAAGACAACCTTATCTTGTAAACTTGAAAAGAAAAAGAAAAAGGGCATGAGTAAATGATTTTTTAGGATTTTCGATGCAAATATCATTTCTCTTTTTTGAAGATTTTCTTGAAATAATAATAAATTCAAATAATAAACCATAAAGTATGATTTGAAACATTGATTAAAAAATCATCACACATCAAATTATAAAAACTTAGGCCATAGTGCCATGTAGCTACCTATCTATGTTTGTTTATTAACTTTAAAGAGCACAAGTGATCCCATGTATATATTAAATCAAACACAAGAGGTAACTCAAAATCCTGTTATAATGGTGGAAATTTGCTATAGGGTACTGCCACAATAGTGTGTCCCACTTATGGGACATCCTAATTTTTGTCTAAAATCACATATTCTTTAGAAAAATTAATAATTTAAGCATTAATGAGGTTCCATCTAAAGGGTTTTAAGTGAAGAGGGTTATATTGGAACCCCTTAGATAAAACCCCCTTGGATATAAACCCCTAAACTTGAACCATACTTTTCACAAAGCCTCCTATACACCAGACATATGAAGTCATTTATAAATTTCATTTTGTAAGTATGTAGCCCTTAGTATAAGCTTTCCAAAAAATATAATTTTGAAAATATAATTTTATTATTATTATTATTATTATTTTTTGATGAATGCAAAAATTTCGCTAAACATTAAAGTCTCTATTCTAACACATATTAGGCATTAATGTCCTTATTTTAACAAAAAGAAGAAGTTAATTTTGATATATACAAAGAAAAAAGGTCCATTATGGAATAAGCCTCTAAAAATATGAAAAAAACATACAGACTAGGTTTTCAGTGTTATCAATCTATGTCTAGGAATTTATGTTTTTGTTTTTGTTTTTAGAGTTATGTGATATGAATAAATATCACTTTTTGAAAATTTTGTTAACTATAAAAAATTTCATAAATAAATTTTCAATTAAAAAAAGTTATACACATAAAATATAAATAATCATTAGTTCAAATCATGTACAATTTCTTAAGAAAGTGAAAATTTGGTTAAATTTTTTATTTCAATGTCTCACTTAATCAAAAAGTGACACACTATTGTCAATCACCCTCTTTAGGGACTCAAAATAAGTTGTGAAAAAAGGGCTAAAATTATGAGCCATTTAAAAATGAAAAATATGTCCACATGGTTGGAGAGATTTCTTTCCCTCCTCTTTTCTATTTCCCTCCAAATTTTACCTCCAAATTTTTCAAGGGGAGAAACATTTGGTGTCATGGCCATGAAAAAAAAGAGTGAAATAATCTATTGAGAGATAACATCTATTTGGTGTCATGACCATGAAAAAAAAGAGTGAAATAATCTATTGAGAGATCACATCTATTTTTTACAAAGTATAAAGACATCAAAATACTAAAATATCTATCAATATGAAACTATTAAAAAAATATGAATATATAATAAAACAAAATAAATGAATTGTAAAAATAATAAATGATGACTTAAAATTAAAAAAAACAAAATTAAAACAAGTATACTAAAAAAAAAAGTTTTCAAATTAAAAGAATTAAACAATGTAAGATAAAATAAAATATTTCTTAAATAGACATAAAAAATTGTGTTGTATCAAGTAAATAAAATTAAAAAATAAATTGTAAAACTTCTATAAACAATTGTAAGCTATTTTACATTTATGTTTTCAATCATATTTTTATTGATGTTTTCAATCACATTCCATATTCCACTATAAAAAAAATAAAAAATTATACACAATTATTTGAAAAAGCTTTAAAATTTACTTTACTGATTATAAAAATATAATTTTAAAAAAATAAATTAATTTTAAAATAACCTAAAATAATTTTAAAGAAATCAATCTTTAAAACAACTTCAAAAATAAAAAAACAAACAAACAAATAAACAAAAACTCTTAAAAACATTTAAAGAATATCTACTAAACAAAATAAACGGGGCAGTTTAAGTAGACCATGGCCTTAATATCTCTAACCCATAAAACATAAGGTAAAGCACTAAAAACAGGCTAGAGGCCGTCAATTTCAAGCACACATTTGCACCCTAATCGAATGATGGTTCGCTGTCCTTACATGTTACATTGTTCTCCCACTCATTCCACGTTTCTAATGAAAGCTCTTCTTTTAGAATTTTGTGCTTTTTCTTTACCTAAGAAGAATTGTACATGCATATTTAAAACTTAGGTAGTGATTGATGAAACATTACCTTAATTACAATGCAAATCTGCATTGCTCTTTTTCAAGATTTTCGGACATAATCAACACAATCAATTATGCTAAGAATTATGTACATTAGCTCATGCAAGTTTGAAGCTACCAACTTAAATCAAATGGGTCCCCGGAAAATTTGTCATAAGTGACATCATTGTCCATCATATACATTCCATGAAATGAAATTTATGGATTTAAATGTTTGGAAACTTGTCCCCACCAAGAGAACACCTGTCCAACAAACAAACAACCCTAGAGATGTGTGTAAATGCTCGGGCTCACGCTTTGGCGCACCAAACAGCATAGAAAAGCATAGTCATTGCACTGTTGATTGGACATCTGATTTAAACCGGTTGCAATGTATTGGGATTGGAAAAAGCCACCATTATAAAAAGGTACAAGATGAAGAAACGACAAGAAAAGATAGGATGGAGTGAGTATGAGCTGTTGATTGGACAGCCAATCAAAAAATTGGATAAACTTCATTTTTAATTGATTAAAGTTACCAAGGTCATAATTAAAAATCTCCATCTCTTCAAAGAAATTAAACATAACACTTCACGGGACCACACTTCACGTACCTAAATTTATGTATTAAAAAAAAATATTAATTAGCGAGAATGATTGTGATTTATTAAAGTGTAATTTTTAAATTTTTGATTGAACAAAATTTAATCTGATTTGAGGGATCGGTTTTCTTAATAAAAATAAAATTTAAATTTAAATTAAATATGCTCCATAATATTATAATATACTATATGTAAATAGAATATGTGGAACAGGCTAAATTTGGTCATGGATTCGTTCCGTACATAAGTGCTAAGATCGAATCCTTGTAGTGGGAGATAAGTCGGGCAGCAACTGCTTTTCTGACTTAGTATTTTAACTTTTGACAGACTATATCGTAATTCATAATGCCTTGTTTCATACTGCTACTTTTGGACAAGAACTAGGTGAAGGCCGTAAGATTACAACATTCATATTTGGCCATACGTGCTTTGGTATGTTTTGTTTTTTCTCCCTTTCCTTTATCTTCATTAATAGCATTGGAGAAGGAATAAATACGCATCTAATTTATTAGAACCATATGTTAGGTTAATATATCCCCATTTTTAATGTAAAAGTGCTAATCAAATGACCATGGAGGTACTTAAACGGTATGTAAAATTTGCTAGGGGTATTAATGAATGGAGATTATTTAATAGAAATTAGTATTTCAATTTTTAATGTGAAAGGTGTAGATTTAAACGAGAGTTTGGAATTCATTGTCTAGGGTTTGGCCTATATGTAAAAAGTATTGTATGATATTTTTAATAGGAAATTTATATAATTTTGGACAATTTAATGGAATAGGCAATTAAATGGATTTGTAGACATGAGAATCACATGAGCAAGTGTGAATCACGTGAACATGTCCTCATTACAAGGTCTTGAATTGTAATGTTACTATCACATTAATATAGGTAAATTAATAAAACTTCTTTTTAATTAAAAAATTAGGTATGTTAATTCTTACAATCAAATAAAGTTGTTTAAATGTTGATTTATATATTTATTTAATGAGTGACAAATTTAAGAAAATAGTTTTGTAATACAATGAACATTTTTCATTAATTATTATTTTTTATTGAGTATTGATTATAAAATAACATATAAAAATAGTTGAAAGATTTTATGCAATAAAAGATTTTACATTAAAATTAATTGATATAATTATAATATAAAACTAGAATGCTTTAGATCTATTATAAAAAATAAAAATATTATGATTAGCCGAAAATATTTAAATTTTGCTATATTGTACTTTAGAAATATTTAAATAAGGTACTAATTATCATAGATGCATTGACTTAAGTATAACTCAAACTATGATCAAGTATTTTTGTTTTGTTTATTGATAAGAACGATAAACAATAAATAAGTCATTCAATATTGTTTGGTCTATGAATCAAAGACATCACTTTCTTATTAATATTGTTCATGATTTTGGAATTAGTTAGATACATTTTAATGGTGGTAGTATTTTAATTATCATTGTAATTTAATAGAGTATTTATCTAATAACCATTAAAGTTAATCAAGCAGCGCTTAATAACTTCTTGATCTTCAAATTTAGTATAAAATTATGTGAATCAATATGCACATGGACATCAATAATATGTGATGACTTTAACAACTACATTTACTATGCTCTTAAAATAAGTTTTAATTTGAATTGGTTAATGAAGTGAGAGTATAATGCACAATGTCTTTATTTAGCAATACCACAAAATCTTCAAAAAATATGCAAGCATGTAGTATGTTACATTAACACTCGAATTATATTGACATCTTGAAATAATTGTCCAAGAAATTTGTCAAGCTTGTAAAGTTATACATCATAATATTGAATAAATTATGTTGACACTTGTGTTATAGAACATACCACTTTGATCATCCATAATATAAATGATAATGACATATCATTCAACAAATTTATCACAATCACGGTGTTCTATTGAGGTGAATATTGCTCCTATTGAGGTGGTGCTGGTGATTGTAGGTTTGGTGGGTGGGGCTTCTCTCCTTTGCTGGTTCCTATTGAGGTGGAATGTGCTTGCTTTGGAGGGAGTTTCTTTTGGTAGCCTTCGTCTGCACTTCTTCCTCTCTGATAGAGGGGAGCCCTAGCCTATTTAGGTGGATTTAGGGTTGGTATGGGGGTGGTGGGTGCTTCTGGAAGTTTGTTCCTCTGCTGAGAATGGTGATTCTTACCCCTCTGTGGTTGAGAATATGTTTGGCTCTAGTTTGTCCTTAAGTTGAAGATCTGCAGCAGGTTTGTTGTTGCAGATGGGTTGTGGCCTCCCGTGTGGTAGGTCTAGGGTTGTGGTTATTTGTGTTCGGTGGCTCCTAGTCTCGTGCTAGGAATGGGTTGTAAGCCTATTTTTGGCTTGGACTACTTTGGGTCCTTGGTTTCTGCTGTGTGTTTCCTGCTAATGGCCCGTTGGGCCTTGGTCTTTTGGGACCACACCCCTGTTGTGCTGCGGTGTTGGTTTGTTGTTAATGGCCCTTTGGGTCTTGTTCTAAGGGTTGACACCCTTGTTTTGTTGCTCTTTTGGTTGGCCTGCTGAGCCTTGTTGTAAAGGGACGACACCCTTATTTGCCACTTTTAATTTCAAAAACAAATTTATCACAATAAATAAATATTTATTTTTGACAAAACATACAAATATAACTTTCACTATTAATATTCAAATAAAAATATTCTTTTAAAATAATAAAAAAGCATATGATAGTACATACATTTTAATTTAAATGAAAAGTCTTCACTTAAAGTTTCCATGGGTTGGCTTTTTGTTTGATGAAAAAATTTACTTTATTACAAAAGAATTAGAAAACCGTGTACTCCAAACAAACTGAATAATAGATGAATCCATTGAAAAATTAAGAATATTACTTTGATATCCTTCTTTGCTTTTAAAATTAAAAAGTAAAATGGAGCTGATATATTATAATAACATTTAAATAAAGTCAAAGCCGCAGAGAAATTTAATTAAACATGGAATGTTTAGTTTTTATATTGCGAAGATACATGCTGCGTGAGTGCGCATCGTCCAGGGTTCGAACCTCGCCGATGCGGGCATATCTTTTGCTAACCAGCAACCCCGCAATGTATTTGCCTAATTTTAAAAAAGGATTAGATTGAGCTTGAATACGGCATATGTATACCTGTGTCAAATAACCGTATAATCTGTATCGATCGGAGCCATTATTCCATTCGATCCAGCAAATACACTACCGAGTTTTCAGTAATCATTTGCGATTGCGAGGATCCTTTAAACCCTATCAAAACAAGATATTTCTCTGTTGCTTAGCCTAAAGGCTTTTAGTTAGCTTTATTTTGGCTGTCGACTTTATTTCAGGTTTTACTGCTTATAATGGTAGCATCATCATTTCAGATGCTCGAAGTTTTGACTTTTTTGCCTGAATTTTCATCCACAATGTCGAAATGATGGCCCCTGTTAAAAAATTAAGAAAGTAGATACATCTGTAGGAAAGCAGCCACGAGCTTCAATCATTTCTTCCTTAGTCCTGTAGCGCTTTGTCACAAAAGTATTACGAGCTTCCTAAATTGTCCTGTCTTTCTTTAAGCTTCTCGATCTTCCATTTTTTTCTGTTTAAATTCTCTGAATTATGATGATTTTTTTGATAAGATGAGAAAAATAGGGCAATGTATGCCTTTGTGTGCTTCCTTCGGATTACCTGAGGGGGTGAGAATACTTATCTTCATGTTTATCTGTAATATTGATTCTTTACCATGAATTTCACCTTACATTTTTTCTTTGTCTTTTCGTGGAGACTTTTTGCACCGAAGATAGTGTAAATTCACTACATGCCGTTAAAATTATACGCCATTAAGCTAAACCATTAGAAGCATATGCTATAAATATATGGAACCTGTACGTAGGCTGTAAACCTGTTATACACACAGATTTAGTTCAGATCTACTTAGCTGGAGAGAAATTAAGAACAATTTATATGGTTGTTGAGATCCATTTTAAATTTGTCCTGCCTGAAACGGAGAGGAATTAGCAACACTAAGCTACATTAATTTTCTTCTAAATTATTCGTTATTAAATCCCCCATTGATGAACACCATTCGATTTTGTTCTTTCCACAATTCAACATCTGCTCACTCTGACTAAAACCGCTAGTGGTTTTGAGTCATGTCTTGTGACATATCCCAGTAGTTAGGGCTTTTGTTACCTATAATACTCTTAATAAGTCATTTTCAAGACACCCTGAGATCCTTTAGTACAATAATTTTGTTATATATTTTTTTTCCGGTGTTCAGAAAGATTTTTGGGTGTGCAGAGACACTAATTTATTACCATAATTATATTACTACTTTTGAGATATGACCACTGGCAATTTGAGGAAAAGAGTGTGGCATGGGGGAGGAAAATTTGAGCGGCTTGATTCATTAGATGACTCTGATGGCATAAATGAATCCCTTCTCAACCACAACCACAAATTAGCTGACAGCTCCGGAAGGTGCTTAGATGTAAGTCCCTACAATTGTAGTGCTTTGAATTTTTTTTTTTTTGCAGAATATGGATTTTTTCCCTATACATTAGTTGTATCCACAGTGCATCATTGTGTAATATCAGTTTGCAGGAACCAGTAGCATTGATATCGAGGCAATCTTCATGATCCATATCCATGAGTACTAGTTCAATTGAAGCCATCTCTCATGAGCATGAATGATCTATATGCATTCATTTCATGTAGGCGATTTTCACATTCGTGAAATACTGAGAATTTCTGAGAGATCGCTCATCCCAGTACTACTCTGGCTCAAGCGGTTGAAATATAGATTTTATTTATCTCTTATAAATCTGTTTATTGCTATCCCACAAATATATGTATCTATGTAGGGAGCTTTTCAAGAACTGGTAATTCTTGAACACACAATGGAAGTTGTATAAGGTACAGGGATGTCATGTAAATTGACAATTTAAAAGTCAGCTGTGGTCGGTAGGACACATGGAATTGACACTCAAAAACTTCTAGAATCCCAAATGTATTAATAATGTAATATTCTTGGCGCAATTTTCATCATATGTAATCCAATATGTGAAAACCGAATTCAAGATCTTCTCTGATGGAAGATGCATCATTGACATGAAAATCTCTATACCATGCATACCTTTCTCTCAATTTAAGTTTTTTCTGTTTGTGGGGATCTTTAGATAACTCAAGAGTTGGGACTTGGGTACACTTGAGAT
>VDFB02136844.1:0-22576 GCA_007258455.2 Sequoia sempervirens
GATGGTTGAAGGTGACAGTTTGTTTTAAACAAAAAGGTTGGTAGGGAAGGGATTCGATCCCCCGACCTTTCATATACCACGCAAGCCTTTCTACCAATCCGCCTACAAATGCGGTCTTTACACTTATTGGTTAGCGCCTGGTTTTGTTTAGTTATAAAGCGGATTTTGTGGGAAATGTGTGGCCGGCGGGGATTGAACCCGCACCGGCCGGGCTCGAAAGTCCTTAACAACCACTAAGCCAACGAATGTATTAAGTATGTAAATGGCATCGGTTGTTGTTGTTTCAACCACAAAACCGAATGCCTTATTTTTTTAAAATCAAATCCCCTAATTTCTATATAAAAACAAACTATAATCCTTTTTAAAGGATTAAAATCAAAACCTCCCAAACAATAAGCCCGGGAGTAAATAATTAAAAGGGGCTTAAATTGATTCAGAAGATTTATTCTGATTTTTATATTCAAAAAAAAGGAGATTTTCAAAGATCTATTATGTAAAATGGGGGGATTATGGGATTTTTGAAAATATGATTTGTATTTTGGAGAGATAAGGTGGATTTGGTGGTTGAAAATGTAAAAATGGGAGATAGGGAGAATATTGCAAAATCAATTGGTTAATGGCCAATTTGAGCAAATTTTATGTATAAAAGGAGGGTGTAAGGTGAGAGTTGGTATCCAAGTTTTCTTTTCAGGTGATGAAGTCCTGATGCTGAGGTGACGAAAGAGAGGTCTTGTTGGAGAGTTCTTCAAATCATTCTTGCATATCAAAGCGTCGTTACGCTGCCGAAGTGCCTGGAGAATGATTGTGGTGCTTTGTAATCGATTTTGGAGTTAATCGGATCGGTCTCTCTATTGGGTGGACGGGAGGCGTAGTCACGGCTAATGACGAACTTCCGTTATCAATATTGTTTGCACTTCTCTTCTTCTCTCTCTTTCTTTCTCTCATTTCCTTTTTTAAGGTATAATCCCACCTTCATTACTTTCATTACATTTATTTCCTTGGATTAATTTTGATTTAATTGGCAAGAAATAATCATTGTAAAGCATTGTAAAGAGTTAAACATTTAATCTTTTGCAATCTGAGTCTAGATCCTCTGAGGATCGTAATCTACAACAACAGAAGTAGTGCGTGTCACATTTATTTTGACATAAAAATATTTTAGAATTTCAAAATATTTTTGATAAAATTTTGATTTGAGGATACATCTCTAGAAATTTGGAGAAAAAATGTGTTTGAGTCATATACCCATAAAATGCTTTGGATGTGGCTCACAATTTTGACAACCAATTCTACTTTTTACAACATATTTATGATTAGGAGATACCCACTTGTGTTATTCTTCCAAAAGTCTTCAATAAGTGATCTCAATGCTTCAACAATTGGTTTATCTTTTCATTGTAGTCTCCTTGAGAATTTCCATAATTCATTAGCATCAATGTCCTCAATTCTTTGGTGCCTTTCAACAACTCTTGATAAATTTTTTCTATTAATTCTCAATGCTTGACTATTCTTTTCAATGAGATGAGCTTTCCTCATTTGATTACTTACTATTGTTGATGTAATGACACGCCATGTGACATTACCATATTTTGTGCGTGAGGTGTTACCCACACTCTCATATGTACTCATTATATTCTTCACAATAACTTTTTCATTTGAAGCCTTCGATGTTCTCAACCCAAAAATCTTCATGATGGACCTATATTTTATAGTTCACATCATTTCAATAAATAGTTGACATCTTGTGGTCTCATTTAAATTTCCAAAGAACACTCTCCAAATCTTCTACAACTGCAATTTGGGATCTTACCTTCCATTGGCTGCAAAATACTCTCATCAATATCAATCAAATACTTTGTCTTTCTATACAAAATTATAGGTGGTGTTCTCAAAGGTAAATTTATCTCAACATTCAATGGAATTTCTTCAATATTTAAATGAGATGGGATAGATGACATACCTTCGATCAAAGATGGAATAGATGATGTACCTTGAACTTGAGATGGGAAAGATGATGTACCTCCTTCTTAACATGTGAGTGATGATGTACTTTCAACTTGAGATGTGGTAGATGGTGTCCCTCCCCCTTGACTTATGGTAGAGGACATGTCTCACACAACGATATTCAATTTTCTCATAGCATGAAGGTTTTTCATTCGTTCCCTTGTGTTGCCAATTCCATATCTCTTGTTGATGGTTGAGGTTCCTCTTCTTCTATCGGGTCCAATCTTCTTTTCTCATGAAGTTCCCTCATATGTTTTGATTTCTTTTCATTCTTAACTTCTTTCTCTTCCTGTGTTGGTTTAATCCTTGACTATTTCATGATGAAGAATTTTATCTGTAGCATAGGGCATGACAATACAAACAATATATTAGTTCCACCATAGGGCAACAAAAAAAGCATAAGTGCACTTGGACACACCATAAGAATAATAAAAGCATGCATGGTATTGGATGATTTCAACATAAAATCCTTATAATAAATTACACATAGTTAATGTCATCATCCAAATGCATAAGAACACTAGTTAATGCCATCAATCCTTTCATTTGTAGCCACCAAAATTGCTAGATATTCACCATATGAGTTTCCTACAAAATATAGCATCTATTTATTCATTCTTTCCAAACAAAACTTGAATACTATAGGTCTAAAAATGTGCATAGCAGTCAATTTAAGCTACTCCAGTATGTAGAAAATCACTTATTTCCAATCCTATCATATCAAAGGGTCTTAAGTTGGTTGTATATTTCATATCAGACCTTAACCAACATTTTCATTTGGATTATTTGTAATTTATATAAGTGAATTTTTCTAATTTGGGGTGAAGTTGAATTTATTTCACAGCCATAGAGGGTTTTACAACAAGTTTGCAGCAATAAAAGTGGCAGAAATTTATGGTAGGAGAGATGACTATGAAAGAGTACTTGGATGAGTATTACAAACCAATAACTAGGTTAGGACATCATGAGTAAGGGGATTTGTTATTTTCACATAGTGCTATAATTTGTGTAATAGTAGAGGTGAACTAACAAATGGGAAATGTTTGACCAATACTTGATGCAAGGAAAGAGTTAAGTGTTGTGATATGGTGGTAGATAGTGGTAGAAAAAACAATCTAATGTTTATGGAAATGGTTGAAAATCTAGGAATAAGGATGTTGAGGCATCTAGATCCATTATTCCTTGGTTGATTATAGTAAGTGGATTTAATTTTGGTATAAGAATGGTGCTAGATAAAGTTCAAGATCAAAGCATGCCATGATGAAGTGTTATGTGATATTGTAGCAATGGATGTGTGTCATTAAGAAGTCCATGGTATTTTGACAAAGAAGTAGTGTATGATATGAGGGTTAATACCATTACTAGGAAGTGAGGTACAATTTTACAATAGTGCAAAGTTGTGCATTAAGGAGGAGGGGTTTGTACTGATCACAAATGCATGCAACATTACTAGAATGGATGGTAGCACCACAAATGTAAAATAAGTAGCATCTAGAGAGTTGGTAGCATGAAGGGGCTCATCAAAAGGAAGTAGTCCAAAGAACAAGATAAATTAACAAGAGGATGCAGAGCCATATTGAGTAGTCAATGTATTTGGAATTCCAAAGTGAATGATATGTTGGAGATAGGAAAGAGGTTGATAGATGCGAGAGATTGATTGATAGTTCCTACTGTAATGAGTTTAGTGGAGGACATTATAGAGGAAAAGATTAAGGTTAGAGAAGGGAGGATGTTGCAACAATGCAAACCATGGCTTTT
This sequence comes from Sequoia sempervirens, assembly GCA_007258455.2. Taxonomy (NCBI): domain Eukaryota; kingdom Viridiplantae; phylum Streptophyta; class Pinopsida; order Cupressales; family Cupressaceae; genus Sequoia; species Sequoia sempervirens. The sequence continues at coordinate 3,763 of VDFB02136844.1, forward strand.
TTGGTTTCCCAAGAGATGCATGATACTATAAGAGTAGCCAAACCACTACAAAGAGCGAAGAATTGTCTAGGATAAATGTGCCAAGAGGGGCTAAGGTTATAATGATATTTTTCAACTTGGAACCCCCCATGAATGCTCATAGATGTAAAAAATTGAAAACAAACAATGATAAACATTGAATATGCATTTTAACATAAAACAAAATCAAAGCATGTATTATAAGAAGTTATAAAGACCATACATATATTTAGACAAGTGGCGTACCTTAAAATTGAAGATTTGATTGGATAAACTACCCAATTCAATGTAGTATTTTTTCTTCTTACATCAAACTCCTCAATAATTGGAGATTTTCACAAACTTTCTTCCTTTTCAACATTCAATTATATATCTCTCTCCAATAATTACTAAAAACTATAGAATTAAATAATGTATAATGTTAAATTATAACAATTCAATCATGTAATGAACAATGCAACACTACAAACATCAAAATTTGAGTTCATATAATCAAATTTGATGTAATAACTCTATTATTTCCCTACCAAGTTGTAAACCATTAAAGGTGGTGGAAATTTGATGCAAAGGTGGTGGAGGAATGTGTAAATTCTTGTATGTGCTTTCCCCAATAGTCTCAAAAAATGTTCTTTTGTCGGATCATGCACAAAAGAAGGATAATAAACAAAGCATGTGGGCCAAGTCATGGGTGTCAATTCCTTTTTTACCATTTTCATAAAGAGACAAAACGTGCCCGTGTTATAACGCACTCATATTTCGGCTTACACTTACAATGCCCATATAAATCAACTTTTCTAAAGAATCCATTTTAAAGTTTAATCTCAGTTTCCATTCCAGTTTATAGGGTTTGGGATCTAAGTTTAAGTTCCATTTCCATTTCAGGTTACTCCGTTCCATCCACTCCCTCCGTCCTTCCCCCCCCCTCCGTCCTCCATTTCCTGCTTCCTCCCTCCCTCCCTCCACCACCCCTGGGCCGGTCCCTCCACCCCTCCCATTCCCTCTCTCTTTCCTCCACTCCCCTTTTGGTCTCTCTCTCCACTCACTTCCTCTCTCCACTCCCTCTCTTTTCCTCTCTCTCAGGACTTTCTCCTTTGACCCCTCTGTCTCTCTCTTGGGTCTCTCCTTGAGACCACCACACCACATGATTGGATGATCTATCCACCCTCTTTCCCTCCGTTTCCTCCATTCCTCCACTCCAACCCCACTCCAGGTCTCTCTATCCACCCTTCCATTGTCCCTCCTTCTCCTCCATCCCCCCTTCCTCTCCCTCCTCCCTCCATTTCCTCCATCCATCTCCTCCTCCCTCTCCTCCACCCTTCCATTCCGTCCCTCCAGCCCCTCCCTCTCTCCTTTCTCAGATCTCTCCTTCCACCCCTCCTCTCCATTCCCTCTCTCACCTCTATCTCTCCACTCTCTTTCTCCCATTCCCTCCTTCCCTCTCTTCCGTTTCCTAAAACTAACTCTCTCGGGTCTCTCCACCCCATTCCACTCCACCCTCTCCGTCTCCCCTCCCTTCATTCATTCTCATTCCTCCCTCTATCTCTCCCACCCCTACTGAATGAGATCCCCTCTCCCAAGCCCCTCTCCCACTTTCTCTCTCATGCCACTCCTCTCCCTTCCACTAGCCTAGACAGCTCTTTCTCTCTTAAGATTCTCTTTCTAAAATGTGCATGCATATAAGTGGACATGCAGCCTGTGCAAGAATGCATGCAGCGTGAGCATGCAGCCACATGTTGCATACAGGCGTACATGCGTATGTTGTCCTGATCTTACATACATTCATACACATACATACATACATGCATACATACATTGATACATATGCAGCCTGGCGATGCATGTACATAGATGCATTCATACATACTTGAATGTACATACATACAGCACGAGGTACATTAGGTACATACATACATACCATAAACATACATACATACATTTATATATACATGCATTTAACGGTCTTTGATTTAACATAAGGCTTGGAGTGCCTTCCTAATGTCTAAAGACATTTTTTTGCATATTTTAAGAAATGTCACATAATTTTGTTCGTGCAAACCATCAAGTTTGCATGTGTTTTGAGGTCAACTCAATCGCACACATGGGTAATCTTAGGCTCTCTCTTAACTATTTGATGATGTAATTTTTTTCACATTTTGAAAATGTTAAGCCATTCAACTTTAATGTCTTTTGTTTGTGTGTTTGTTTTTGTCAAAAAACCAATGTTTAGTATTTTTTACTTTACTTTTTAATCACTCATTGAAATTTGAAATAAATTACATTTTTATAAACTAGACTCCATTCTATACATATTCAAAAAAAAAAAATATTAGTTTTCAAAAGTTATAGGGTTAGCACAAGCACAATTTTGTTTTTCAGTTGTGTCCACTTCAAAAATTAGTAAAAAATCATATATTCATTAAAAAATTATTAGAAAAATCAGGTGTAAACTACTGTTAGCTAATTTCTCACTAAAGCGATTTTAAAAATACCAAAAAAAGTTAATATTTTAGGGAGCCATAAAGACGCTATGTTATGTTTTCAACGCCTATTTTTAAAAAAATTAGTAGTTTAGAAAGTAGACTTAGAGCATTTCTTACATTGTTTTTCTTGCATCTTGAAATTTTGAGTATAACTATCCTCAATTTACCATCGTCAACTCCAAGTATGAAATACAATAAAAAAAGTATTTTGTTTGCATGAATATATATATATATATATCTTAAAATTTCAAGAAAACAAAATGCACCAAAGTTATGGTCACAAGAAAATTTTTGGTTTTGGGTATTGTCATGATTTACTTCAATTGTTTTTTAATGATATTTGAATTTTATTTTCCCCTTTCATCTAATTAGTAATTTGATTTAAATCCATTTCTATTAAATTGGATATATTTTTCCAAAAACCATGGAGTGTTTGATGTTATACTCTTTATCTTGAAATTTTATTTATTTTTTATTTGGGTGCATAGTGAGAAAATAATCTTATTATTCATCATGAATTAATAAATGAATATAATTTGTTTAAAATTTATTAGTACTATTTTTTACAAAATAACTTACTTAATAAAAATATATAGAAGTCAATCATTATTAGATATTATATATAGAATATATAATAAAATTTGTGTTCTTGTATTTCCTAAATAAAATAATTCTAAAAAAAAATAGATATCTTAAGTACATTTAACTAAAAGACCTAAGAAATATTTATTGATGTTTTGTTTTTTTAAATAGATGTATTTAATTTATAATTTTAACAAATTATATTTTTTTATTTCTGAAAATATATTTTTTCTAATTATTTTTTTTAGTTGAGGAGCTATCTTCTTATAATTTTAAAAAGTTAAAAAAAATCAAATGAATTATTTAATTCATATATTTAATTATAATATCATTTTATTCATGACAATTTTTAATCTTTTTCTTTTTCTTAAAACCTCAATGTATATTCTTTTTATTTTTATTTTTAATTTTGTTATTTCATATATTTTTATTTATTATTAAATATCAATCTTATATTTAATATTAAATATTAATGCTTTAACATGTAAATAGATATCAAATTTAAACAAAAAATAAAAGATTTTGTTAATAATATTATATATAATTTATTGTAAAATATTGTTTATATAAAAATAATTATAAATAAATAAAAGTTTTAAATTGATATATTTTGATATTTTTTATAAATATTTTTAAAATATCTATTCTACTTTCTAATAACATTTAAAAACATATATATATAAAGATAAATTCATCCAAAAATGTATATTAATGCTAAAGTCCTACACATTATAATAATTATTTATAATAATTTATCACTATAAAGTCCTAACCAAGAAACATCGGCGCTTTTATTTCCTCGTAAGCGGAATTGTATTTGCATTTATGTTTATTTGTTGACGAGGGAAGAGAAGATATTTCAGGGTTTTCTTCTGCTCTGCTCTGCTCTGTTAACCACATGAAGATGGAGATGATGCATAACTTTAAATGGATACGCCCCTTCTTCAAACAGGTATTTTCCCCTCATTCTACCAAACAATACAAAACCTCATCTCACCACACACGCAAACAGGAGAAATCCCCTCCTCACATCACGCACAAATTTAATGTTTTGCACTTCAATCAGTCCATTAGTGCCCTCTGTAAATCGGGAAACACAAACAAGGCCTGGGACCTTTTACATTCAGCCATAACTGAACGCCTTCCTCTCAATGTCGTATCCTTCAACGCGCTTTTAGCTGGCCTTGCAAACTCTGGTGATCGCGGTAGAATCAACTCCCTTCTTGCTGAAATGAAAGAGATGGAAATACGTCCAGATGTTATCACCTATAATACCCTCATAAAGACTTTGTGTAAAGGGGATCATATTGAGGAAGCACTTGGGATTTTGCACAGAATGAGGCACGCTCATTGTTTTCCTAATATTATTACATACAGCACCCTAATTGATGGGACCTGCAAAAGAGGTAGAGTAGATGAAGCTCTTGTTTTATTTGCTGAGATGATACAAGCTAGCATTTCTCCAAATATTATTTCATTCAATACCCTACTTAATGGTCTCTGCAAGGTGGGCAGGGAAGATGAAGCTCTAAGGTTAGTAGCTAGAATGAAACATAGTTACTGCTCTCCAGATATCGTTACATACACCACCCTGATTGATGGTCTTTGCAAAGTAGAAAGAGTAGATGGAGCTCTAGGATTAGTAGCTAAAATGTTGCAAGACGGCTATTTTATTGACACCTACACATATACTTGTCTGATAGATGGCTTTTGCAAGGCTGGAAAAATGGACAAAGCCTACAATTGGTTTGTACAAATGATGGAGTTTGGTCCTTTTCCGAATGAAGTGACATATAGTGCAGTTATTGATGGACTGTGCAAAGATGGTAAGATGGACAAGGCTTGGGATTGTTTCCATGACATGTCCAAAAAGGGTTTACAGCCAGATGTAATTACTTATAATTCTTTGATATGCGGCCTATGTGAATTAGGCGAGGTGGAAAAAGCTCAAAAGTTGTTTAAAGAGATGATAGGGAAAGGCTGCTTACCGGATGTTGTTACCTACAACATTCTAATTGGTGGTTTATGTCAGAGTAACAGGGAACATGAAGCATTTACCCTTCTTTCTGAGATGGAAAACAGGGGACATTTTTCTAATGTAATTACATTTACTCCACTATTATGTGCATTTTGTAGAACAGGAGACATGAACATGGTAGGAAAGATGTTAGAGGAGATGGCAACAAGAGATTTGAAACCTGATGAAGTGGCATACACCAGAGTCATTGATGGTCTGTGCAAGGCAGGAGATCTTTCTAGAGCATATTCACTCATGAATAAGATGCTAGATGAAGGCTTGACTCCTAATGTAGTCACTTATAACTGTCTGATTGATGCCCATTGCAAAATTGGTGATATAGATAAGGCCTTCAAGTATTTTTTAAACATGAAAGTGGTTGGTATTGTCCCAGATGTTCAAACCTACACTATATTGATTGACTTTTTTTGCAAAGAAAACAAACTGGATATGGCTTTCTTAATGCTGAAGGAGATGAGAACAAAGGATTTGGTTCCAAACGTTGTCACATACCATATATTATTCTGCACTTTACGGAAAAGACAGGACCTTGAAAACACTCTTTTGTTGATGGATCAAATGAAGAAAGAAGGTTGTGCCCCAAGTGATGCAATTGTCCGGAAGCTTGACTGGCTGGTTGAAGTTGATCAAATGAAAAAATTAAGGGACTTTGTAAATGATGATTCTTTTATTATTTCTAAGACAGCATAGTTCTTTTGTAAATGTATATCAAAATCGCTCTGGGATATATATTTTCCCAGCTCTAGAAATTGATATTTATGCATTCATTTCAGTGTTATGTATAGAACCATTCTTTTGTGTAATGACAGGAAAGTTACTTTGATAGTCTGGATTGAAGCGTAATTGGATGTTTCCGTTCTATTATTGAAGATTTTTCTTTTCAACATATTACAATAGTAAGCAATTTCAGAATTATACTTCAATTATCAAGACTTTTAAACATTTATATAGTTTTCTACATAGTATGAAATGTTTTACGTTTAGCATAACAAATGTTAACTTGAAAAAATTGCTGTAAGGGTGTCTGTCACATCAGGTCATCATTTTCTGATATAGTGATAATCAACCCAGAAACCATATTTGAGCTAAAATATGAGTTGTGGCAATCCAGAACATTAAACTCTATGCTGACTTTGTAATAACAATTCTGTAAAACTAAAATGATTTCTAATAAGAAATGTACTCTGCTGGGGTAAAGGTCAGTATCTACATGTCTATCTTTAGGGAATAACTGATCTAACAGTGTAAACCAGATCATGACCGAAAATTTTATATTTCCTGCCAAGGCTGGATTATCTTCGTGTCTTATTCACCTACTACATTTTCATAATCCAAGTGGTCTAGTTCAGGGGATCATAATTCAAGAAACAGTATTATCTCTTGTATTATGAAGATTCTATTTTCTTATTGTCTGAAATACACTAGTTAAATTAGGGATGTTTAAGCTATTAAAATGTGAATTTTCTGAATGTGACTACACTTTTGCCTTAAAAGAATTTTATTTAATGCTTCTCGACTGGTAACTACTGAGCTCCATTCCCATCAATATTTTGTGTGCCCTATATTTTTTTTATTCTTTTCATTGACAAATGAATCAGGGATATAAAAATTTCTGAAAATGCCCATTCATTCTTCATCCCGAGATGAAAGAGACGTTTGGTAAATTGCTCTGCATTTCCCGTCTCTAAAATTGTTAGTATCAATGTCTCCTATAACTGAAAAAAAATCTTAATATTGAAGGAGAAAGATAAATGTTTAGATCCTAGAGAATCATTCACATCTAAGTTTATTCAGCCATTCATACTTATTTTTCTGATTCTTCCCGAACATTTTCAGGCTTACATGTATATGATTCGATGCAATTTGATTGTCTTTCACTAAAAGTGCCTAAAGAAAAGAAGTTTATTTCAATGTTGAGATTTGTGTGCTGGTTGGTTCGGAGAAAAAACATAAAACTCCATTCATTGAAGTTTTCTTATGAGTGCCAAAACAATTATTTGATGTCAATTGATTTAGGGAAAAACCATGAAACATCATTCATAAAAGTTTTATTATGAGTGTCAAAATGATTATTGGGGCTCTATAGTTAAGTGAAAGCCCTCTTGTGTGTGATTGTTGGCCAATGAATTAGAGTTTGTGGTAGGCTAATAAACCATGGGTTGCCTAGTCTAGTGAAAGCCCACTTGTATGCAATTGTTGGAGAATGAATTAGAATGGTAGGTTGCTAAACCATGAGATGCCAATAAGACATTCTTTCTTTATATCAAAGAGAAAGAGGAAATATACAACACGATCGATAAATTGAGATCACAAGATTGATCTTTTGGCTAATAAAGGATCTTGTAGGTCACTTATAAGGGAGATCAAAGATTGTGGTAGGCTAATACAAAATTAGTTTCCAAAGAGACATTCTTGCTTATATCAAAGAGCAAGAGGAAGTAGGCAATGTTGGTGTGAATAAGATATATTACCTATCTAGTCCACTAGCAGGTCATATTCACATATTAAGTTTGCTTAGGTCCTAGGAAATCTTTCTAGAAGTCTTAGGTATCATGTGGTCTTATCTTATCTTGGCTTTTAATTCTAGTGTTCTTGGTCATTTAATGGTAATTGTCTCATTGTACAAGATTAAGACACATGTTATGATCTTTTCTAATCCTATCTCTCAGCCTTGTCTTTATAAGCAAGGCATCTCATGTACATTTCATTTTTAATCAATCAATCTTGTATCCATAATCAAGCAAGCTATTCTTGTCATTTCTCTTTTGTGGAAGATATTTGGTTTGGCAGTTGATCCTGGGAGCTTGAGTCCTTGAGTGACTCTAATAGGCAATGTGGTTGAGAAATTGAGATCAAAGTCTCATCCTTTGGCCAAGAAAGGATCTTCTAGGTCTCTTATAGGGCCATCATCAAGTACTCTAGTAGTGGTTGCCACTTATCAATCTTTTGTGACACTATCTTTAGAATAAAACATGAGCCCTTTTTCTTGCAAAAGAACCAAGGATTTGGGCTCATTAGAAATGGAATTTTAGAATGAAGTGAGAAATCATGTTGATGAGCACATTGCATATTGTATTTACACCAATGGTCTTCCTTTCAGCCATGTAAAATCATGATATTGGTAGGAAATGGTGAGACGATAAATGAGACACCTGCAAGTTATATAAGTTATGGTTATGAAAAGTTATCACATTCTTGGCCAAGGAAAGAAGGTTTGTAGATATTTCATTATAACCTATTAAGGATTCATGGCCCAAAACAAGGGCATCCATCATTTATGTGGATGGAAAGATAGTAAAAGTATGCCCTCAATTAATGTCATTGTAGTGTGTCCTAAAGAGGCAATGTTTTAGGAGTGCTATGTGTGAGGGGCAAGTGAAGGATGCCAACTCTATTGCCAACATTTTCATAGCATACAAAGAGGCAAAGGGGCCACAAAATGTTCAAGTTATAGCAAACAATTTTGAAAATTGCAAAGTTGTAGGGTGGTTGTTCGAGGGTAGATATGGACACATGTTTTGGACACCATGTGTTGTTTACTCAATCAACTTGATGATATATAAACTTTCAAATAGATTGAGTGGATGAAACAACTCTACCCTAAGATTGATGAAATTCATATATTTGTAACTAACCATCATATGTTACAATCCACTTTCACATCTTTCTCAAAGTTAGAGTCATCAAAGGTAATTTTTTGAAATTTTAATATTTGTTTTGTTTAATTTATTTATGATGTAGAAGCATCTTTGTTAATAAGGCAATATTGCATCACCAAAAATAGTGACCAATAGTTCGTAATATCATTAGTTGAATAAACTTGGAACTACTAACATTTTTTCTTTATCAATTTCTTGATTGAAGAGTAGAAAATCATTTCTTGTAATAATTTGTTGGAGTCCATCAAAATCCTCTACTATCATATTCCATCACTTGATGTTATTAATTGGTTATAACAACCCTGCCATCATGAAAGTTAGTCAAACAAAATGAAAAAGTTCAATAACATCCATATAGTTGAATTTGTGATATGTTTATGCAAAGGGATATGGTGACAAAGGGAAAAAATGAGATGTTTTGAAGTGGGGTTTGGGTAAAGAAGAATAATCTAAAAGTAAAATAAGAGAATCAATTCAATTTGTGGTTGTTTGCAATTGATTTAATTTCAAATGACATTTGGAGGAAATCAAATATATATGTTTTGGTGGGTGCAAATATTTTGATCATCTTGAGATAAATAGCTATAACTCATTGTTTAGTTGAAGTCTATAATATTAAGCTTCCTCTTTAATTGTTGTAGGGGCATTGTACATGGACTACAAGTAGCCCCATTTTCTACCACAATTTGAAATCTTGAATTTTTCTACATGTCTTAGCAACCATTCAACTAACTATTAATCACATTAAGCCCAGTTAGAATGAATATAAGAGGAAATGAGTTTAAATTCTACCTAGGCCACTCCTATCAATAAATGCATTCATGTTGGTGCTTAGATAGGGATTTGGGCACTATTTTGGAACCCATACACATTAGGGGAAGAATCTAGAATGCCTCACTTGGAAATATTTTATGTTCGAGAAGAGGTTTTGAAAGAGAGAGTGTCATGAGAAAAGAGAGGGTGAAGAAATAGCCGCCACTCTAGAAACATTTGATTTTTTGCCTTGTAGTAGCAACAAACAATGTGGAAGAAGAAAGGAGAGAATGACATGTAGGAATGGGAAGGGAAAGACACTAGAGAGAACAATAAGCGGAGGTGCATGAAATAAAGAAAAATACAAGGATGAGATCATGAGGGGTCACGTAGGAGAAGAAAGAAGAATTTATCTCAACAAGGTAGGCCTCCAATCCAAAATGATGGGCTTTATCTTTTTGCTGCATACACAACAATAGAAGGGGAGTATGCCTTTCATAACAAAATATGGAAAGAGTAGAACACACAAGATTGGAAGAAGCTACCACATTCCAAGAGTTTGATTCTTTATTCATAAGTGAGGAGGGTCTGGACTAGAGGAAAAATCCAATAGGAGAATTTGGATGACAAGAGAGGCATGAAAAGGTGAATAGCCAAACATAGGCCATGAGTAGGGAAGAATACAAGTACTCAGGGGTGTTTTGACAAATGACAAGAGATATCTTCACTTGGAGTTTGTGTGAGCATATAAAGAGTGGAACAAAAGCTTTGAAGGAGGGAGGGATTTGAGAGTTTTGGTCTTGAAAGGTGTAAGCACTTGATGAAAAATGAAGTTGCATGAAAGAGAGATTGATTGTCAATGGGAGCCTCATAGAAGGGGAGAGATGTTGTATATAAAGAAAAATACTCATATGCTATTGTGAGGGAGGGAATATTTAATCTCTTCTATTTTGTAATATAGTAGTTACATATAAATGCTTGCAAGTTGTATTTTGAGTTGTATAAATGAATGAATTATTATTTCAATGCGTATCTCTCGAAGTAAAGGTTGGGAGTAATTGTCAATGCCTATTTCAAGGTTCCATTCCCCCTTATTCTAATACTTGTTTAATTTTGGTTTGGGAAACTGTATGTGTGTGTGCATTTGTTGCTCTCAATAATAAGGTTGAGCATACCAATTTATGTTGAGTGAATTGTAACAATTGAAGAAGGAAGACATCAAGTGTAGGTCATTTGCAACAACTATATACTGTGAGGTGTTTTGAAAATAAGCAATGACTAAACCAACAAGTGTAGGTCACTTGCAACAACTAGTGTGAGGTGTTTTGAAAATAAGCCACACCTAAACCAAGAATGGATTGGCCACTAAGGGGCTACTAGCACAATGGTAGAGCACTCTAGCAACAAATGGAAGGTCCTAGGTTTGAGTGCTAGCTGGTCACTAAATTTCTCAACCACAACTTGAGGATCGAGTTTGACAAAAATGATAACAATAAGATATGCCTCATCTATGATAAATATAAACTTTTAAATACTGTTGCAAGTGACCTTGAAATTGATAAAATGTTTAGGCTTGATACCATCAACAATAATCAAACCTTGGTGATAAAATATGATCTTTCTATATTATGGCATCACTAATTTGGTCACTTGAGCATTGGCTATTTGCTTATTCTCAATAAGAATGGCATGGTGAAGGTCTTCTTTCACTTGAAAAGATGAGTGTTATTTGTTCTATTTGCCTTTCTAGAAAACAACATTGAGTACCCTTCAATCCTAGTGAGCATCAAGCAAGAAAACCTTTGAAATTGATGCATACTTATATGTGTGGACACATGACACATACTATCAATGTGTGCCTATTTCTTGTAGACCAAAGATGATAATTTTTCTACTTTGAACTATTGTGGAAAAAGGTGATAATTTTTCTACTTAAAATAGTTGTGATGCAACTGTCCGGATACTTGACTGGCTGGTTGAAGTTGATCACATGAAAAAATTAATAGACTTTGTAAATGATGATTTTTTTATTATTTCTAGGGTAGCATAGAGCTCATGCCTCGGTGAGAACCAGCCATTTCAAAATCGTTGTTGGATATATATTTTCTCAGTTTTAGAAATTAATATTTATGCATCCATTTCAGTGTTACTTATGTATAAAGCAATTCTTTTGTGCAAGGATGAAAAAGATGCTTTGATAATGTTTGTTATAATTTTAGTTATGATGGTTGGATTGAAGCAGAACTGGATGGTTCGTTCCTAATACTGAAGATTAATTTCCGGCAATTTCAAAATTATACTTAAAATATTATGAAAAATTTAAAACATTTTTATAGTTTTATAGGTAGTATGAAATATTGTAGCGTTTTTATATAATAAATGTAAACCTATAAAGATAGTTGTAAGGGCGTTTGTCACATTCAGGTCACTATTTTGCTGGTATCAATTATCTTTTAAACTTCTCTCAAGATTTATTTTGTGAATGGTACTAATGACAATAGAAACCAGATCATGACAGTCAGAATTAAATAAGGGATGTTTAAGCTATTACAATGTCAACTTTCTGAATATGGCTGCACTTTTGACTTAAAAAGAATTCTAAGTAATGCTCCTCGGCTAATAACTGTTGAGAAGAAACAGAGGTTTGGTCAATAGCTCTGCATTTTCTCTAACTCTAAACCTGTCAGCATCAATATCTTCTACAGCTGGAAAAGCTTAGTATAGAAGAAGATAGATAAATGTGTAGACTCTAGAGCATCACTCACATCTAAGTTGATTCAGCCATTCATACCTCATTTTCTGATTCGTTGAAGTCATTTTGTATTTCTTGTGGAGCATTAATTTGTAGGTCTACTTTCTAAAATTTTGTCAATTTCAAAATGACAAAGAATATTATTAGAATGTGTATAGATGTTCACTAGATTGCCCATCCAAAGGTGAAGAGATTGATAGTTGCAATTCTATTTTGGGATTGTGGATATGATTGTGAATCTAAATATGGAATTATGTCATGATGTAAAAAAGAGAATAACCAAATTAGAAGAAAGAATAAGGAAAATATATAAACAAATCAAATAGAAGACTAGAAAAATGAATTGCAAAAAGTAGAGTATGAGTTGGAGTTATGATGGATATTAGAGGAATATGAGACATGTAATAATTAAGAAGGCAAATAAAAATAAATCTATACTAAAGGAATTGAAGAGTTGTGAGAAGGTTAAAAATAAGTGTGGGATAAACATTCACCCTATGAACAAGAGTTATATTTATAGAGTAAATTGACAGAGTCAAGGATTAGACAAGGGATATAATTGTTCAAATAGGGAATGATTAAATCTCTTGAAAAGTTGGAAAAATTATTAGTGGATGAAAGACCTTTAAATGTGATCTTCTAAGAGTTTTAGAGGGTAGAGATAGATGAATGGATTATGGGATGAAGATAAAGAATATAAGTGGGACTCAATTGTTGGGTTGTGTTACTCTGAAGAAGGGAAAGGTACTGAATAGTACAATGCAAACGGGGAAGATTTAGAAGACTATAATGGAAAGGAATACAACCTATCACACATATTAGAGAAGAAGATACAACAAAGATAGATATCTTTGAGAGTCCCATTTATGAAGAAGCCCTATTGGTTTTAGAGAGCACAACCATTCAAAAGTAGCTAGAGGAACTTCTAGAGAATCTCATTATTAATGAAAAAGGAATAAGCGATCATTAGTTTTTTGGAAATGGAATGAGTGACTAAGGGAAGAAGAAAAGATAAATACATTTTTTGTGTAGCAAATGAGGATAATGCAAAAAAAAAAGTTGTCTTATGAATGACATCATGCAGAGCTATGAAATGAAGACTTCCTCGCAGAAGATGAATTGGAAAGCATGCCTAAATACCACAATGTACAAAATAAGGAAACTCGTATGGAAATTTATGTTTTTAATGGTTTATGTGCAAGTGTAACTAAAAATGGTACAAGCGGTGCAAGAAGACATAATGATTTTTAATAAATGAGGACCAATAAACTTTCCAGGAGCTAGGAAAAAAGAAAGAGAACCAAGGGCAAAAGAGGAGGATCTCTAATTCAACAAGAGATTGGATTTGAAAGAATAAAAATTGTGATGGCATGTAGAGGTATCTTTTTTGGTGGAAGGGAACATCATGGATTGGTTCAAGTAAAAAGGATGGTTCTACCATATAACCCAAACTCTGAATTAGATATTTGATGCAATACCATCTTGAAATAGAAACAACCCTACATCACCAAAAAAATTGTAATAGTTGAGTTCTTAAGTTTCTTGATGTGTTAACTTTCTTAAAGTTTATTTTCAAATAAATTATCTTTGAAAAGGTTCAAATTTTTTGAAAGAATGAGAGAATGAGGTAAACTAATTCCTCAAAATCAAAAGGCATGTCAAACTACAATTGCTAATTTTAGAAGTGGTTTGTAATGGCTTAGTATTTTGAGGAAAAAATGTTATGTGCATGCTACATATGAAAAGTTAGAGTTATATTAAGGGATACTAGACTATAAAAGTGGTTGTTAGATAAGTGCAAATAAACTTGGATGAAGGGAAGGCCAGATGGGATCTTAGAAAGAGTAGTTGTGTATGAATTTTGATTTTAAAATATAATTTATTTGTTATCTTTGATGTATTTAGATTGTTTCCTATTAAGTTCTAGTTTTGTGTGTCTAATATAGGATTAGGCTAGAAATAAATAGTTAAAAGACCTTTCTTTACAGGTGGTTATATGTGTTTGCATCACAAAGTTAAAGTAGTAGTTTCAATAAATTGAGAGATGATTTAAAAAAAAAAATTATGTCATACATCCGAGGAAGAAAACCAAGTGGTACATTGGCTTCATATGTGGGATTCATAAGTGTAGAAAGAGCGAGCACAAGTGCCTCTGACAATATCCACCGGGGTGGGTGCTGTGCGGGACTCCAATGCAGGAACACCGTCAAGCAACACTATCAAGTGGCGTCGTGGACCATGACGCCCACAACAAAAACTTACTCAAACTTCAAAGCATACCAAACCCATTTTAATCATGCAAACCCAGCCTAAAAAATCATCAAGTGCATCCATATATTCATCAAAACCATCAAATTTTCAATTTTCAAAAATGTGAAAAACTCAATTGCAGAAGCCGGCGACTTGCGAGCTGAAGTAATGTGGTAGCCGGCAACTTGTGGCATTGTTACACTAGAAACCCGCATGAAGTTTTCCACAAAGCTTAAACACTTAGAAATTTTTGAGTTTATCCATTTTAGCATGTGGGAAAACACACATGAAGAGTGCCTAGACCTAAAAATTAATGATTTTAGCCATTTTGAGAAATGTGGAAAACATGATTGTGGAAGCTAGAGCTTTGCAAGCCAGAGTGACACAGAAGACAAAGGGACTGGTGTCAGTTGATTGGAATTCCGCAAATGGCTTCCCACAGATAGATTTCCACATTGAAATTTTTGCAAAGGAAAAAACTTAGGAATTTCAATGTAAATCAACTTGGCATATGGAGAAACTATTAGGAAAATGCCATTGGGATTATAAGTGAAATTCACTGGTGAATTATTTCGTAAACAAGGATAATGACCCCAAAACCCAAAATGCAAAGCATGAACACAATCCAAAGGGAAAACTCATGCATACCTAGTAAGCACTAAAACATGAAGTAGAAGCGAGCAACCAGAGAGGGAAAAGAAAAAAGAGGGATTCCATGCTTTCAATGGGATGTGTGTGCAAAATGTACAAAAGGTAATAGGTCTGAACCTCAAAGGCAAGACTATTGTGCCGAGAGCTTTTCAACCGACATTATATAACCCATGAATAACAAGAGAAGATGAATCAATATTAATTTTAGACAACAGATCAATGCTACATACATTGAGCAGCAAAACAACATCAACGAGAGTACGTCTAATGTCGATATTATTAATGTTAAATATGATCATTAGAGGGTCTTCTTGCTTTTATACTTTTGGAGGCGGGAGTTCCTATGGATAAAACATAATATTTGATGAATCCACATGAATATGAGCTATCAACACATTAACATCTGTCAGCCTGGCAGAAGAAGGCAAGATGATCTTTTGCAAGGCTTCTTGAAGCATACCTTGATAAATTGGAGTAGACTGAAGCAAGTCCCACAGTGAGATCTTAGCCGGAGTCACACAAAATTTCTCAACAAGATCGTAATCAACAGGTGCTTTAGTCATGGGTTTAGGTGTTAAAGGAATACTTGGTTGAGAAGGTGGTAAAGAAATATGTTTATTAACATTTAAGTTATTCTTTCTAGTTGAAACAAAGGACATAGGATTCACCACAATGGAGAGATGAACAAATTAGGGACCTATTTCCCTACTTTCATTCAAGGAAATGAGATCCACATAATGAAATGACTGTCAACCAAAAGGTGAGTCAAGTCAAGGTGTGAATCTACAAATTTCCTATCTATGCAAGGATGGGGGTATAATCTAAATAGGACTTTGGGGAGAAAGATTAAGATCATCAAACAAACTCCAAAATGCAAGCTATAAAATGCTAATGAAGAACAATAATCAAAATTGACAGAAATAGTAATCAAAAGGTAAATCTAGAAAGGGGAAAATAATGTGTACTTTCACCAAAAGTCACCTTTTGAAGCTCACTGAGGACTCATTTTCCCTATGGTGAATGGGTTCTGGCTAGGGTTCTTTGAAATCTATTTATGGGTTCTCTTCTGTTGTGTATGCACTCCTAGATTCCAATTTTCATTGTCGGACAATTGAAAATGAATTATGTAGAAGAGTTTATGTGAAATGACAAATTTTCTTGCAACTTTGACAACTTTGCAACTTTCTTCAATTTTTTTCTTCAACGAATCTTCCACCTAAAATCAAACCTTATTTGAACCTTGGATTGTAGATCTACAAATAGAATGACTTGGCTTTAATGGATGTGGATCTTGATCATGAAACTCTATTAGAAACAATCCTTTTGAATAAATGAATAGATCTTCAACTCTACATCACCATATTAGCTCAAACAACATGCATGATGCAAGAAATCTTTGACATGATATTGGAATCTTGATTTCTGCAATAATCTTCAATAATTCTACAATTGAATGCCTTGAAAATGCTCTTAAATGCTCTTAATCTCATAAAATTTCTCTAAGAATGCTCTCATCAAAATTGTTAGGTAAAACATAGTGAAATAAACTCTTATTTATACATATCTTAAGATTAATTCCCAAAATTCAAATATCACAAGATGACATGTGAATACACATTTGAAATCATTGAAAAACTACCAAAAACATAGTTTGAATTTAGGTCCTACGTGCAAGTGAGGACCCATTTTCCAATGAGTCATAGGTCACTTGCCTAGGACACACATTGCTCAATGTTAAACATTATGTTATGGCATTTATGAATTTCAGGTTTTATCCCTCAAAATTTGCAATTAATTAGGCTTGGATTTGAATTAAAGGGGCTAATTAAGGAAAATTAACCTCAATTAATTAATAAAACCCTAGATTAGTGTGAAAGTGTAAAGGTACACCTTACAACACCAAAAATAAGGCACAATTAAGTCCATTTTATTTAAAAGGGCCCTAAACATAATGTGAATATGTAAAGCACATATTACAACACTAAATTAAGGCATCATTAAGCTCATTTTATTATTAATTATTCATTCCAAAATTAAGTGTGAAAAAAGGAAACTTTTTCCTACACTACACTAGTATTATAAGTATGGTCTACCACTCTATAAGAGGGAGCCTTAAAGAAAGATCGGGAGAATCACTATCAAATGGAACACCATTAATAGAATAAATTTTTTTAGGAGAAGGACTAGCTAGAGTCAAATAAATGAGGAGTCTCTTAGGCCTTTGAGGGGCAGAAGAGACAAATTATATTTACAAATTCCTTACAACTCCTAGAGGAATCATTCAAAGAAATAAGCTCAACATCTATCCTTTAAGGATTCAATGTGAGAAGGGATTCATCAGTCACTAATGTATTATCTCTAGAAGAGAGTGCATTGGAATGAAGAGGAGATTCATCATTCACTAATGCATCATCTCTAGAAGAGAATACATTGGAATAAAGAGAATTTAGAGTAATGTTAAGAAAAGCATCAATGATTTCATTCTCTTGCGCCAAAATATCCTTAGAAGGAATTTCAAGAGAGGGATCAACAAAGAAAATTTAGAAAGGAGAAAAGAACTCTCTTTCACACACTTGTAAGAGAACTTGTTGAAACTTCTTAACAAAGCTGGAAAGGGATAGAAGCAAGAAAGATAGAAAGTATATTTTGAAATAGAGATATAGATAAGTTGGCTGAAGGCTGGTGTATATCACTATTGACGACATGGAATGGGGTTCGGGGTAGCGCCCTAAAAAAACTATTTTTGAAGGATAAATCTTTGATTTGTCCTTTTTTGGAAGGGAAAGATTTATCCTTCTTTTTTGGAAGGGGTGTTCACGTTGAACTCACCAAAATGTAGAGAAGGGGGATTCGCTTCTCACACATCTCTTTATTCTCAAGAGAATCCTAGGAAGCGAACTACCCTAAACTACCTCAAGGAATAAAGTGAGAGTTCCAGAACTAGAAAGAGTAGGTCATTGAGGTTTTTTGGACAAACTAGTAGGTTTTCAACAAAGGACAACAACACATAATACAAATAGTAGTGTGGCGCACTAGAGTTCCAAAAGCACATTGGCATCTCGTATGGACCAAAAATGAGGACCTCTCAAATAACAGCCAAAGTGACTACTAACAATTTGATTACTAAGAACTTCCAAAGTATAGGAAAATAAAAAAATTAATAGAACTAAAATAAGGTAAAGTAAATGATAAGACTAAAGAGGATAAAGAAAGTGCTCATAAAAATCCAAGTAATGAAGCCCCCAACAAGTAAATATCTTCATTAACTACACACATAAGACCAAGGAAAAATGTTGGGGCTATGTAGGGGCTTGCCTCAATCAAACTCCAATTTCGGTGTTCCCACCTCCACGAACAACCAGATAAATAGAGATAAATAATAAGTAGAAATGAAATGAATGCAAGACTGATAAAAGAAAACCTCGCTCATGGAGGAGAACTTGTATCACAAAATAGAGATGCAATAGATAGGGGATATGAGAAATCCCAATATGCTCAAAGATACATGGTAAGCAAGATACCACATGTAAAGCTTAAGCAAGCCAAAGAGAGAAAGAGACAGTTGTAAGAGCCAAGAGATCTACAAAGAGTGTTGCAAGAACATGAGAGTGCTATTGTAGCAAGCTATAGA
>VDFB02136845.1:0-43978 GCA_007258455.2 Sequoia sempervirens
ATTGAATGTCAAGGGCAACATATGGAGTTGGATGCATTTTATTATTCAATGCTTGCAATTTATTGAAAAATGGTACAAATGGGCTCCAAAATACATAATCTTAGGACATTAGAGGGTCAATTAAGCTCAATAATTTAAGGGGGCCAAAACATAGTGTGAAATTGTTAAGGGTGACAATGTTTGACACTACACATTCTACACCATTTTCTTACAAGTTTTCTCATGTCTTGGCTTCTACACCAGTGCTTTGGTTCTCTTGACTCATCTTAGATGTTGCATACTCTCTTTTGGAATCACTAGCTTGCTTAAGGGAGGGTAACTACACTCTCTTCTATTGCATTATCGTACTCATGTCAAGTAACATATTATCATTTTAACTGTCTATTTCCTTGTCTATTTACTTTCTTATACATTGTTTTTCTATCTACCTATTTGGCTATATGTGGAGGTGGAAAAACCCTATGTAAGGGAATTCGATTAGGGCCAACCACTAAACAACCCCAACATTTCTCCATTTTCTGTGTGCCCGAGGTTGTTGAGTTGGGCGTTCGCGGGAGGTGTCATCGCATACAAGGACCTCTTTTGAGTTCTTCTTGCCTTTATCATCTTGCCATTTCATTTTATTTCATTCAATCTATGCATGCTAGTTCCTTTTTTGTTATTCTTATCACTTTGTTAATTTAGCATAACCTCCAGATTTTAGTCTCTGAATAGCTAGTGGATTCTTTAACGTCTCTGTTAAAAAATTATATTTTTGGTCCTTACGAGACTATAGTGCATCACAGGGACATCTATGTGCCACACTATTTTCCTTGATCGGGAGCTAATCAGTTTTCACGCAAGACCTCTAAAGTCTACTCTTTTGGTCTCTAAAACTCTTATTCTCTTAATTCACCATAAAACATAAAAATATAACTGAAACTCTTTTGTCCTTCTATCCTTGTTACCTGAGATTTTCCCTTGAGGTATTGAGGAACACTCACCCTTTGAGGAGAAGGGGGTGTCATTTTTCCTCCACTAACTTTGACTTTGAAAATAAAAATAATCATTACTCCAAGCTCACTTGGTTCTAACTAGCCATTTTTTACTGACTCAAGTATAAAAATATTTAAATTTGCAATCTAGGGTGTTGTATAATAGGAGAATCTCCTAACATATTTTAGATTATCAAACACTTGAATTTAAAATAATTTAAAAATTATTATTTATATCCAAGAGATAACATTAGCATTTTCATTCATAAGAATATATATCTAGATTTTACATTATAGTTGGTGTCTCTTTAATCATTGAATTGTTCTATTGAGCTTGACTACCATCAAAACATGCATAGATTCCTCCTTTCTTGAGAGTAGGCTCTATAAGTTATTTTTCAAACCACTTTATCTAAATTAATATATAAAAAAATATTTATAAAGAAATTAGACATAGAACTCAAGGTCATATGTTAGGTTCAAGGTTGAGTAGTTAGAGCCAGGAACTATAGGTTTGGACTAGAATGGATGACAACCATATGAATTTGTTAAATTTTGGTATTGAACATAGACACAAATCATAGAAATTATAACTATGATAAAAACTTTATTGCAAAATATTTTATTAATATATCTAAATTCAAATTCATGGTTTCTAGATTTGGTGTGTCAATTTTGAATCAACTTTGGATCCTCTATGATCCATCTTACGGGATAAGAACTCAAGGATAAGTGAATGATTTGTTGATCCATCTTCCGGGATATCAATTTTTTAAGCTATCACAGATTACGCCGGATCATTCTTGCATATCCTTGAACTCATGTCAGATGATGGATCATAAAATCATGAATCAAAACGACTTATTAAAAAAGTAGAGCACAATCAAATCCAAAAACTACAAAATTTGATATTATGAATTGTAGAAATCTAATAGCATTGAATATATCTAAATTTAATTACTTTATCTATACTAATTATTTTATTACATTTATTTAACCTAAATATTTAAGTTAAAAATAAAATAAAATCATGTAAATATCAATCCTCATAATTTAAAATACTACACAACAAATGTCAAGATAAAATATATTTTATCTTCTAAAGATTCATTTTGAAACAATATATTTTATTTATGTGATTTGTAAAAGTGGACTATTTAAAAGAGTGTCATATTTTGAAATATAAACATCTTATATTATACTAAAGGATTGTTAGAAGATTGGGCTCTTTTTCTAATAATGATTTCGGTTTTTTTATTAATTTTAAGATAAAAGTACAAAAAATAAGTTTACAATATGTTTTTAATAAAGGAGGGGTAATTTTTTTATTAAAATAAGAAGTACAAAGCAAGGGAATTACATGGCCCTATCAAGCTCCACCAAGTGATCCAACTGATGAGACAAATCTGGGGGTAACTGACCCCCGTCAACCAGATTTCAATCATGAATATGATCAGAAGCCCATTTAGCCAAACAATCAACAACACATTCCATTCTCTAGGAATATGAGTGAAAGTAACAAACTCCAAAGAAGCACAAAGGTTAAGAATCTGTTCAACAATCAAAAGCCAAATGTCAATTAAAGGTTAAGTTTACAATATGTTTTATTTTAATTAGTTCTAAATGTTTTTTTTTAGGCTGAGGAATTCTCCCCCATAAACTACAATGTGCCTAGTAAACTTTTTGCACGTGATCGGTGATGTTGGTGCCCTCCAGGTACCATGGGGACGAAAGGGAGACTAGACCTCATGACCTCTTTCTGTAACATGATGCTTTAGCCAATCAAGCTTGTCCTCCGCTTTAATTCATTAACATTGAATATTATACAATTTTTTAATTTCTTGAAATTTAATTTACATATTATATATATTTCATATGTGTAAATCTTTTTTTTGAAGGTAAATGTATTAATCTTCTTCATGTTGCCTTTTTAAGTGTACAAAGTGCATGCACTATACATTACCTTTTTATATTAATTAAAATAGATGATTTTAATGTGTGAAACTAATATTAAAGTTTGTGCGTTATGATTTAATTTTAGTATAATACATATTCGATTTTTATATTAGAATTTATCCTTATTCTAATTCAATTTCTATACATAAAGTCACATTTCTAATAGATATAAAAGTGATGTAAATTATGGTAATCATAATATCCATAAAATTAGTGCCTACCGTGAGTCAAAGACTATGATTCTTCTAACCATAATAATATTGATTGCATTCTTTCTACAACATCATTAATAATGATTAACTTTAAAAAGTCACATGGTGCCATTTCATATGGACATAGTGTAATCATACTCTCACATGATTTAAAAATAAAAATAAAAGTATTTTCTTTCATTATAGATGTTAAATGATTATTTTTTGTGTTCTATTAACATATTAAAATTCTTTCGACAATCCCATGATTTATATTATAAAATATTTTGATTTCATTATAAATGATAAATGATTAGTTTATGTGTTTCCTTTTATGGCTGCAAATTTGTAACATTAACAATTGGGTGAGAGGTGACCTTATAAATAAAAATAATGACCTCTTTTATTTTCTTTTCATATGGTAGAAGTGGAGATTTGGGCCCCTTTTTTTTAATGTTATAATATATTTTAAAGTTGATGAATATTAAACATTTAACATTTATTTTATTATAAAATTTAGTGAATTATTTATGGTTCTAATAGAGGGTTTTTTAACTTATTATTGTGAAATATGGGTGATAAAGAAAATTACGATAAATCATCATATGATTTAGGGAGCATGTTATTTTTGTAAAAGTGAAATTTACATGACCACATTAATTTTCATTTAGTCTTGGGTCTATTTTGATGCAATCTTAATATAATTATATATTGATAAATAATATAATTTTGTGTAAAGTTGGGTATATTCTCCTTTACTATTATTCAGCCGTATTTATATATTTTCTCACACTTAAATATGTCTTATCCGCATTAACACATGTTTTCATAAATTTGGCATTCTATGGTTATTAATTCCCTCATGATCAAGCATTTACTCCATGCATAGATAATATTAATTCCATGTCTTCTATCAATCCCACAAGTAAGGGACCAATCCCACATCCATAAATTTGAACCCTGATTTTTAAAATTTAAATTCAAACTTTAGCCTACCCCAACCCATTTCTTCGCCACCACGAGTTGACTTGGTACGTGTTTGGAATGATTTTTTACTATACAATTGTTTTTAAAGACATTCAATGTGTACTCATTTATCATAGTCATCATTTAAAAATGTCTACATTTAAGAAATGAGCATGCTAGGAATGTTTAAATTGGAACACCTAAAGGAATCTAACCATGCATTACATCATCATAGAGCATATATATGTTTGAAGATTGATGTCTTGTATTATTTTCATGACCATGAAGTCAATACTATCAACGGAGTTGACCAAAGAGAACACAACCCTTGTGATTCAATAATCTCTCCTAGAAATTTCTAAAGATTTCTAATCTTGACATTAAATGATCAGTAGAAAATTAATCATTTAAAAGTAGATGCACACATTTAGCTAGATCAAATTTGTAAGTTGCATAATCAATTTACACCTCCATAATGGAATTGAATATACAAATTTGACACATAATAGATTTAATAAACTATTCCAATTTCATGGTAGGGCATGTAGATAAAGGGGAACCATTTTTATTCACAAATACAAGTAGAATTCAATGCAACATCAAAGTTATTACTCCTCCATCATGCTAGAGTTAGGTAGTACCAAGTCATCCCTTTGTATTTAATTTCCTACCTTAGCATTTAATTATTCAATCATCAATTTTATATCTTATCATTTATTTAATCTAGGTTTATTAGTGGTTATGTGTATATGTTCCATTTAATACTAAGACTAAGCTAAGGAAAAGTTTATCTTCCTTTACATTTTTTATGAACTAATATATGCTTACACCCTCAAAGGTTTGACCTTAGGGTTATGCATTCATTGGTTTATGATATTTCAAATCTAATATTAGTAAATTGATTGTATCACATATTTTTATATTTTTAATAGCATTTTATCTTTATATGCTTAAATCCACAAGTTGATTAGGTTTCTATACATATTGATTTACATTTTTGGACCCTAGAATATTCTACCATATGGATCCTTCTAGGTGTTTCTCCTTTGCTATTTTGCATACATTTATTTCATATTTCAACATGTTTTTATGTTAAATCATAAGGCATGGAACATCCATCTTTGGGATACCAATGAATTTATATGTCTTGGACATGAATGTGTTTTCTATAAAGGCCTTGTTTAACCATGTCTTATCTTTTATTTCTTTAATTTTATTGGTTAGTGCTTATCATCTTCTATTAGAAATTTGTATATTGTTAATCCATGTACTCCATGATGATCCTATACCTTGAGGTAGTGATGGTAATCTTGAGCAAGGATCTATCATGTGAGATACCTACTATGATGACCATAGATGATACCACATATCTTCACCCATGCATGACATTAGTATATGCCCTTTGTTGATATATATCTTACATTTTTTGTTAGTCTTATGCACCTATTCATGCTCCTTAAATTAATTATCTTCTTTCATACATAAAGATGGTTATATAAATGCTTATTTTTCTAGATCCCATGTTGAATCTATGGATTCTCATGATAGCCTTTAATGCAATTCTACCCTACACGATGATAGCTTATAACTTGAGTTTTTGTTATATTTTTGTATCATTCATTGATACTCATTGAATTATCCTATATTCTATGATGATATTATGATCCTTAGTAAGAAAAAATACATAATAATTATGAAGGGTCTAGCAATGATCCTTGCATGTGAAATTATTATTACTAATTATGAACACTTAGATGATGGAATGTTTTTTATTAGTGAGTTTTAGTTATACTTGAATGTTAGAGATTTGTAATGGTTTACTCCATCTTATTTTATCTACAATTCCTTTATGGATTTATCTCATTCTTTTATTGCATATTTTTCTATTTGTAGATCATAAGAGGATAGCATGAATTTATAAATAACATTTCACTATCTATCTTTCAATTATAAATCATTATTTACTAACACAGATTATGCATACTCTAATCCCTACTTTCAATTTCCCTTTGTTTCACATCTTTATAACTTAGTGGGGCATACACATCAAAGCTAAGGAAGAGGACAAAACATTAACTTACCACCACTAATTTTACCATCTACTACACTTAATATACCTCCTATGTTTCAAATCACATATACAATAAAGGAGTTTTATATCACTAAACATTTATAAAATATTCAAATAGAATATTTTTTTGGTACTTAGTATTCACATAACATTTTAAAGAGATATAATTAAAAAATCCTTCTAGATAAAATTAAATTTGGGTCTATCATTGCTCCATAATTAGTTACATATTTGATAGTCTATTTTCCACAAGTAACATAATGCTATATCATTTGATAGTGATGAGAACCTACCCAAAAAAATTCATAAGGAAACAATATGTTAATATATTATGGTGGACCGTGGAAATTTTTTCTATTAAACTATCTATTATGTTAGTGTAGGTTTTTATTTTCCTACTAGGATATTTAATTTTGCCTTAGTTATAGGTTTTTCCTACACATTTATTAAGCTTTCTTAGGATAATAAAGTGAGTTAATCATTTAATAACTAGGAGATCATCTTGCGCCTTTTAAGGGTGGAACTATATTTACTTTTTCATCACTTTATTTAATGTTGGTGGTTATTGTTGGTCAATTCTCATTGGTTGGTTTGCCACCTTCATCTTCTCCTTAGTTCTATATAAACTCACTACCTAGCTTGTATTTTTCATCTTAGAAGCTCTTAATGCAATGCTATCATCTTGAAATTGCATAATCTTTTGGAGTTCTAGTTTGCATTATTTATGTTTTTCCAGTTTATGTAACTTTGATTTTCTCTTAAAAAGTTCCTTGGATTATTCAATCAATTTCAAATTTCTAACATAGTATCAAATTTTTTGGTTTGAGAAATCTAAGTTCATAGATTCCTAATTGAGAGATTGAGATTTTCATGTAAAAATCTTGTAAATTCTTGTATGCTTTTCTCATGCATTTTGAATGATTTGGAGAAACAAAAAGGGTTTGCAACTTAGATTTAATAACCCCTTTTATATTGCATATGTGTTTTGTGAGATACGGGTGATTGTAGTATTTTTGGTTATACTAGTGGTATTTTTTACTGTTCTAATGTGTTCAAGAGGCTCGAGAAAGTCAAGATTAGATTTTGCTTCATCCAAATTGGAGATCATTTGACATAGTTGCAAATAGGGTTTGCAACTCAAATCTAGTGAATGGGTTTTTATTAAAGCATTTTTGGCCAAAAAGAACCTTGCCATTGCATTCAAAAGGATGAGGAAATAAATTTTAACATATAATTCACCCATATTTGGTGTTCGGAGCTGTTGAGGAAAAAAATTTCTTGGGGAGTCGTACGACCCCCAAGGTAGTAGTCATACAAGGGTCGGATTAAAAAATTGCATATATATATATAAGGTGCCTTTTGCACCTGTTTAGTCTTCAGGTGCTAAGCACCTAGCGCTAAGTCTAGTGCTTTAAGCATTGGGTGGTAGCAGAAAACATAGCTTAAGCCACTCACATAAGCCATCGATGGAAATTTAACTGCCCACAAGCTGCTCCAAACCATAATCGAGTTGTGGTTTATTAATTTCCCACTCGTAACTATGACACCTTTGTATAGACCGCTAATGGTCTAAGCTTAAACTATAACCACGTCAGCAAACTGCCACCAAAACACCAATAATCTCTACCTGATCTTTGTTGTAGTGCCACCAATTCATTGCTATTAGCGCCACCTGAGTGCCACCAAGGCCCTCCAATAGGCCAAATTGGGTCTTTTTTACAAACTTGCATATTCACCACAATATCATATTTTCAAAAATGATATATTGTCAAAAATTTGGAGAAAAACACTTTCCATCCATGGAGGTATTGAAAATATTTTTTTTCCATTTTCTACTAGATATTTCAGTGTGAAGTTGTTTGTTGCTAATTTCTTCAACATGCCATAACTTTCACCTCGGTGCTCTAATTTTTTGAAATGAATAGGCATTGGAAAGATGGTGAAGAGCACTACATAGATAAAAGTCTATTTTTTTCTAAATTTTTTCTTAGGTTCATTTTGTATCAGAATTTGTAATTTTGGCTATTTTGTGCCTATTGAGCATTGTATCTTGGAAAAGGATTTATAAATACACTAAATTATAAATTGGAAACCTTATAATATTTGGGGGGTGATTTTTTATACTAGTGAAAATGGCGGGGATGTTCTTGGCATTCTTGTGTTCACTTTCTTTCTATATTTTCCTTTGCATTTTTCATCATGGCTTCAACAACAATGCCTATTTGAACTGCATACAACTATTTTCTTGAATTACAATCATATTCTTCATAGCTCATTAGGTCTAGTTAGACTAGATAATCACTATTAAATATCATCAAATAAATCATCATAATCCTATAAGATGCATTTTGAGAAGTTAGATATTTAAAGAACGGTTGTTTCAAATAGATAGCAATTCTCAAGTATAAAATATGCATGCCATAAGATTTAAGGGTTAACGATCCTTTACTTGGAGCAACTCATAATTCAATAACAAATTTAGAAATAGTATTTTATTGCATATCCACAATTAGATACTCCGTTTTGGTCAATGGATCCCCCTACGATTTTTTTGAGTGTTCCAATGGGCTTAGACAAGGGGACCTCATATCCCCATTTTTGTTTGTAATAATGGTAGAATCTCTCAGTAGGTGCATTGAAAAAGCTTGATCCGAGGGGAAATCGATGGGACTACAAATAGCAAGGAATATTGCCCCCATCACCCATCTACAATTTGTAGATGATACGATTTTATATGGAGAGGCAACCTTAAGGGAGGTCGAGGTAATCTGGACAATCCTAGATGAATATGTTGATATCTCAGGCCAACAGATAAATAAGGAGAAGTCAAGATGTATTTTTTTCATACAAAAAAGCTAATGCAGAAAAAGATTTCTTCTGTCTTGGGATATTTCATAGATGCCATTCCCTGTAAATATCTCTGTGTGATAGTATTCAAAGGCATCGTGATATCAAGATAAGCGATGATGTCGAGATCAATGCCATCATGGGGATTCTTGGGTCGAGCATCAAGTCTGGTGGGCATGTCCATGATAAAAGGATTTATGAGCTCTTCTTTGGAACAATTGTGGAGGCAATGGGGGACCGTGAGCTGGTTGTTGGATTGGCTCTAACCTTGATCAAATCGGATTGCTGTCAACTGCTACTAAAGGATATCGAACAAATGGAGGTGTTTCTACGGGGAAAGAAGATCATCAACATATTCGACTCCACTGCTGCAAGGAAAAATTTGATCACTTTGAGGCACTGCAACTATTTAGAGAAGGCAACTATGGAGGTCTCCTTATGCCTGAGCAATCTGTCTAGCCAAATGAACTGGCTAATTGTCTCATTTGTCTAAAGGGGCTTCAGGCAAATTCACTTTCACTTCCAACGATTCATGGCGGAAAAATTCACTATGAGAAAATTCATCGTCATGACAAATTCATCTCATGAAAAATTCACCATCATGAATTGTTCTGGTGAATTTTCCATGAAGTGAAATTGTCTTGACGCTGTTGGTAGTGATTTTTTCGGGTTTTTCCTAGAGCCATCTAAAAGCATGGAAAGCATAAGTATGTAAGTATGTAAGAGTGCTATGTAATTTTGATTTTTGGTATCAATAAAATGGAAATTGTTCCCTATGACAGCACTTGCCTATCAAAAAATAAAATAAAATTAGATATAAAAATAAATTATCATATAAAATATAATTTCAATTAAATCAATGTAATTATGTAAATTAATATAGATATCTTAAATATATCTATCTAAAAAGTAACAAATATCATTCTTGAAATATTTTATTTACTTAAAAATTATTTTTATTTTACTTTACAACTATTTAAGAATTACTTTATTTTATTTACGTTATTTATTGAAATGCTATTTTTACTAATGATATTTTTATTTCAGAATTATTTCAAATTTATTATTTTTATTTACTTAAATAATTGTTTTATTTGCTTAATTATAATATAAATTTAAATATTAAAGATGTTATATTATATATATATATATAGATATTATTTGTAAAAAAAATCCAATATATTATATTTTTAGTTGATGATATAGCAAGATGTCCTATTTTAAAATTTTAAATAAAACACTTTAAAAGTATATATATTATTAATAAATCTTGTTTAAAATTTTAAAAATAAAAGATTAAACTAATTTTTAATTAGATTAATAAAAAAGTAAATATTAATTTTGAAGTAAATTAAATACAATAGAAAAAAATATTTGAATAAAACAAAGTGGAAAGTCATTGGAAAATCACAAACCTTATATTACAAATTTTATAAATAATGAAAAGTTGTCTCTAAATAACAATTGAGGGGTGAACTATTTAATCACATTCTAATTCTTCTTTGTAGTCAAATTCATTTGACTCTTCTTTGTCATCACAATAATATACTTTAATATTGTGGGGCAATGAATCTTTTAATTTCGAAGAACAACCCCTCAAAACTATCTTCTTCATCTCTATCATATCCCCAAAGCTTAATGGCCATCTTTCTAACTTAGAACAATAGCTCAAATCTAATTCATGTAAATTTTTAAGTTGCCCAAAATTTGAAGGCAACTCTTCTAACCCATAACAATAGCTCAAATTTAACCAAGTTCCAAATTTTTGAGCAGTCCAAAGCTTGAAGGTAACCTTTTCAGATGTGAACATTTTATCAAAAACAAATATTTTAAGGAAATTAGATTCCCAAAGCTGGAAGGTAATGCACTTAATGCAGGGCAGTCTTCTAAACTCAAAGTTGTCAAATTGCTAAGTTGCCCAAAGTTTGGAGGCAACTCTTTCAATTCATTGCAACCATTTAATGTCATCTGTTTTAGATTGCCGAGATCTCTGAAATTGGAAGGAATTTCTCTCAACTGATAGCATCGATCTAAACTTAAGTCTTCTAGCTTTGTAAGCTTTTCCACTCCATCTGGTAATCTTTGCATATTTTTACAATCATAGAACTTTAATTTTGCAAGTGAAGAAGCTGGAGTGACCTTGAGAGGAATTTTAGAATATGCAACTTTGTTCTGAGAAGAATCCATAATGATCATAATGCGCAGGCTTGGAGGAAACTACATATTTACACAATAATTGTGAAAATGATTGTCAGACCTGTGTTATTATATAATCTAATAAAAGCTAATTTAAATGATAAATATGGTCTGGAGAAGGTAGATCTTACCTCATGCAAACTCATGGCTTGAGTCAATGGGCCCTCATAGTAAGTGAGATGCTCAAGTTTCTCCAACTCCATTGGTAAATCAGGAATGTTAATTGGCATTCTAATGAATCTAAGTTGTTCAAATGGTTTATGACATTTCTCTCGAAATGTCATTTCTGATCCTCTATAACATAGGATTCTTAATGACTTGCTCATACAATTAAGATGATCGTGATTAATTTCAATTGAAGGATGTTCAAATACATTAGTAAAACAAATCCCTTTTAAATTCTTCAGTTTTTGCACCAAAAAAATTAAACATCATTAGAATTGTAAATGACAAATGTATTTTCATAATATTTATGACAAACATTATAATTATGACATACCTCTTCATCTTTCAAAAACTCTGATAAAGTCTCAGGGTCTCTGATTCTGTTTTGCTTTGACAGCCTTTTCCCTCTTGCTCGAACTATGTCATGAACAATTACATAACCATCTTCAGATGTTTTGACGAATAATGCAGCTTCTAGAGCTCTAAATTCCTCCTCTCCAACTATCTTGGCCACTGTCTCACTAGGCCAATTCTTATAAACATAGGTTGCAATATCTAGGAAGGCCACTTGGACAGGTTCTAGCAATCTATCGTATACATAATCAACCATACGGTCACTTATATCTCTTTCTTTGACCTTCTTTCCTTCTTTAAGCATCCCTAGAACTATATTCTTTGTATTTCCTGTATTTATAGCCAATTGTGAACCAGCTAATTCCAATAAAAGCGGAACACCACAACACAACTCAAGGAGGTTGTGTATATTCTTTTCATCATTGTAGTCTGATACCTTCTTCAACAAAATTTTTCTAGCCTCTGCCAATGGAAGAGGATTCACATCATATTGTCGACATTGAATATTCCTGCCAACAAATATGTTTGTCTCATAGAGATTTCGAGTAGTGACAAGTACTCTACTCTTCGGTGGGAGGCAACTACCCAAGCCTTCAGGTAGAAGTTGCTCGAGATCTGTACTTTTGAGACCATTGTCAATGTATAGAAATAAAGGTTGATTAGGATTCTTTCTGAAAAATGACCACAGCCTTCCCCTACCTTCATCACAGTTTTTCAACTGCAAGTTCTCTCTGAACAGGTCTTTCAACATCTGCTCTTGGAGGCCCTTGAGATCATTCTTGGTGCAATCTTGATCTATTTGAATTCTACAATGCTTATAATATTGGAGGTTTAGGTGTGCATAAACAGCATCAGCAAGTGTTGTCTTTCCAATCCCTCCAAAACCATAGACAACCACAACAATGGGTCTTGCATCTTGTGCATTCAAATCAAGAAGTTGAATTACTCTTTCTCGTCCACTCTCAATTCCAACTGTAAAGTTTATGGAAAAGCTCAATCAAATTTTGAGGAAAATACAAACGTAACTGAAAAATATCGCTAAGCTGAAAAATATAATTAAAGCTGAAAAATATGCTACCTGTCGGTTGGTATGCATAGAGTTTCTGTGATTGTGAAGCAATCTTTGGCACTCTTTCCCCTATGTCAATAACAGTCTGCAATTGGATGTCGGTATACAAGCGGTCTATTTTGAATTGAAAATCCTTTATACTATCAGCATTCACTGAAGCAGTAAGAAACCTTCACACAATCCAAACATTAGATTCACATTAAATATGTTCGTTGAAATAAAGTGATTCCAAAGAAAAGTAAAGAGATTCCATAGAAAAGTAAAGAGACTTCAACCTTACTTGCATTTATATAAATATAAACACTTCTTCAGCTTTTCTTGCTGCTATTTGGGTCAGTTCTAACTAAAATCCATATTGGTCGTAAAAAATTATTATAAGAAAAATATAATATAGTATTTTAATTTATAATATATATCATTTTATAACTTTTATTATAAAAAGATAAATTAGTTTAGAATAGAATATAACTTTTTTGAATACTTTCTAATATGAATTTAGAAACTTTGACATTTTTATAATAGTTATCATTTTTTATATTAATATATGTGATTTATAATATTATTATAAAAATATATATTAATTTAGAATCTTTTCAAAATAGAATATAATTATTTTTAACTTTTAGAATATATTTAACAAGATTTGTTTTTAATATGAACTTAGAAACTTTTGTTAATTGTTAATTATAACAGTAGATTTTTATATTTATTACTAATAATTATCATTGTTTTCTGATTTTTCAAGATATTGCATTTATAAAAGATTTTATATAAAAATTCATAAATTAAACAATTTTTTGATAGGCATTTAAATGACCAAACCGTCATAAAATTTTCATATGATAGATAGGGGTGACCATCAAATTCCACTTTTTACTATATTGTACCAGGCTACTTCTTAGCCTTTCAAATCAAACAAAATTGAGTTTTTGGTTTCTATTAATTCGTCATGCAACAGTTCGAAAAAAGCTATTCAAATAATGATGTAAATGGATTCACCATTAAATTAGGGGTATTATTGAGTTTGGTGAGAATTTTAGTGGATATAAATACATGTTGATTTAGTCTTGGAGGGAGAGAGGGGATAGATTGGAGACTTTGTGTAAGATTTTTCTTTCCAAAAATTAAAAGACAGTCGTTATGTATCTGTTATAACTTGCTATGAGTTCTTTATTTGAAGGATCATTATCATTGCTATTGGCTTATTTTTCTATTGTAATCATTTACTATTCCACATCAATTTTTTATATTTAGGAATATTCATATCTTTTGTTATAGTGTATCATAAGATTATTTTTATTCTTAAAAAAAAGACAATGTAAAGGAAGAGTTATCTTGGGATTATCTCTTTTTTATAAATATCATGGATAGTTCTTCAAGTCAAAAGAATGGTCCTACCATCTAGTCAAAAAATTTAAGCACTATGTTCACAATCTCTTAGCTAGATTTTTGATGCAATAACATCCCAAGAAAAAATCAAACTTACATCTCCAAGAAAAAAAAAAAATTAAATATATAGTAATAATTAGATTCTTGAGTTACTTGGTATTTAATTCTTTTGGAGTTAAATTTTCCTTAAAAATATATATTTTCTAACTAAGAGGTTCAAATTTTCAAAAATAAGCGGAGAATGATGTACACTAATTCACCATTGAATCAAGAGCTATTACTAAGTGTTGAGAATTCAAGGGGAACTGTCATCATCTAATAACTATTTTTAGACTTAGAAAGTTAGAATGGATTTTGTGTTCAATGCTTTATGATATAGATGCAAATCCATATTGGTTGAGTCTTGAAGGAAGAGAGAAGAAAGATTGGAGAGTTGGTCAATAATTCTTTTCTAAAAAAATTAAATACATTCATTGTGTATATGTTATAGCTAATTGCAAGTTCCTCCTTTATGTATTTTTACTATGTTTTGTTTGAAGGATCATTTTCTACTACAAGTCTTTTTCTATTATAAACATTAGCTAATCCACATTAGTTTATATATTCATGGAAAATTAATAAAGTATAGACTACAAAATAGAAGTAATGCTTACAACTATTGTTATATTGTATTTTTTCCTTCTTCACCTATAGGCTATGTTTTGACCCATTAACTATTAGAATAGAGTATCTAAATTGCAGCAACAAAAATTGTTGGATTTAGCTTGATATTAGAGCATCCTAATATTTTGGGAGTAGAGAATTCATGATAATAGTTCTAAGTAGTTTAGAGGGGAGCTATGGCTATGGAGTTGTGTAAGGATTTGAAAGAGGGGATAACCAAGTTGAAAGAAGAAACAAGACAAAGACAAAGGTAAAGGAAAATAAAATACTAACATAATCTAAATGTTGGGGGAATCATAGTGGATATTGGAGCAATATGATCTAAATGTTATAATAAGAAACAAAGAAAAATGAAACTATAGTAGAGGCATTGAAGTGTTGTGAGAAGGTGAAAAGAATGGTCAAAATAATTATGCATCTTGTGAGCAAGATTTTTGTTCAAAGAGGAGATTCATAGAATCTAGGATTAGTCAAAGAATAGAATTGTTAGAAAAGGAAAAAATAACTCCCTTGATGAGTTAGTAGAATTATTGGTGGATGTAAAGCCCTTAAATGTGATTGAAAAAGACTTTGAGCAAGAGGAGATGGATGAGTGGGATGAAGATGTTGATTTATTTACTCTAGAGAAGACAAAAATATTGATGATTAAAATTGAAGAGGAGAAAAATTTAAAGGTTGAAATAAAGAGGAATACAATTTATCACTAGAGGTTACCAAAGATATTACAGTTGTTGAAGTTGTCCATATTAGAGATGAAGCTACAATAGAGATGAAGATATTTAGAGGCCCCATATTTATTGAAGTCATATTAATTTTTTAGAACATAGTTGAAAAGAAGCAACTAGAGGGGCAGCTTGAAATCCCATCAATTGATGAAAAGAGAAAACAAAACCATCTCTTTCCTAAAGAAGAAATGAGAACGATTGAAGGAAGGTTTGAACTGACCTGAAAGTAGTGGCCCTTGCAAGTTGGGATATGCACATTATGGTTCCTTCAACAATGCACTGGACTCCCTCATTTAGTTTTTGTTTCTGATCTGAGATTTGCTCATTCAACTGCAGAATTTGCTTCCCAAGATTAAGCATTCTTCTCAAAACTTCAAAGCACTCACTCTTGTTGTCAGACATCCTACTAAATTTCTCCAATACATATCCCAACAT
The DNA here is from genome assembly GCA_007258455.2 of Sequoia sempervirens. Taxonomy (NCBI): domain Eukaryota; kingdom Viridiplantae; phylum Streptophyta; class Pinopsida; order Cupressales; family Cupressaceae; genus Sequoia; species Sequoia sempervirens. Next base: position 16,002 of record VDFB02136845.1, read on the forward strand.
AGAAAGTGCTATTCCTAAAGTGGGAATTTTCTCAGAGCCTTTGAGCAATTCTATAAAAACTTTTTCAATTTCTGCAAATGTGTCATTTGTTGATTTTTTATGTACAAAAAATATCAAGAATATGTAAGTCCAATGACAATGAACGTCCATTTAATATTAATCTATTTCTCAAATGTTTAGAATTATCTAAATTATTGAACACATTTATACATAAAATCAATAAAATATTCTAATCCCAAAATAGATACTAATTTATCATCTACCATTCCTGATCCTAAAACTTATCTATTTCAAATTTACAACAGTTTCTAAACATTTATGAATTATAAAATTAAACACTTTCTAGATTTATATATTAATATTCAAATTTGAAATTTTAATTAAATAATCTATATTAATTAAATTTTCACTTTATTAAACATTCTAAATTAATTATTACTTATTTATAAGTTTTACTGAGTTAACATTAAACTAAGCATATAACCCACAAGAAATATGCTGTAGATTAAACTTAACTGAAAAGGAGAATGGTGGAGGCTTTCAATCAAATATTCTTAGCTCTGAGAATATTATCCTACAAGGTGGAATACCATGAACAAAAATTTTTTTCAATGGAGCTGAGAATGAAGAATTAGGGTAATGTAAATGTGGTAACATCTCGAATTACTATGTGAAAGGTAAAAGTAAGAATTCAGAATATAACAGTCCATTTATATATTTTCACAGCACTGTTCTTGATATGGAACCGAATGAACTGTTCTTGATATTGAACCGAATGAATATTTAAATATTTCATTTTATATTTTCATTTTCTTATTTTCTAATTTTCTATGCTCAGTATTTCATGATAGATCATGGAGTATGATCTGAAACATTGATGAAAAAAAGATTACACACAATTACAATTCAGAAATCTCAACACTAATTTAATATTATAATTATGAAATGAAAATTTTACCCCAACAGAACACTTGCCAACGCGCTTATCTAACATCTCCAGGATTCTTTGCCCATCTTTGATATAAGAACCTACTGCTGAATCAGATCCTCCATCAGTCTTCTCTCCCGACTGTATTGAACAACACTACATTTAGATTCAATATATTCTAACGAAGAATAGATCAGGGTAGCAAAGTGTAAATTACTAGGCAAAAGATATTCTAAAATGTAGAATTGCAGAAATTCCTATTAAACAAGATTGTATTTCTAACAATATAAAACATATGTTTAGATAACTTACTGCGATCTTAAATATCTCTTCTAAAACCTGAATTAGGCCGTGAATCTGGCTTATATCGTTGAATTTCTGTAGAAAATTCTTAAAATCAGTCATAGTGGCTTCTTGTTCAGAAGGTTGTGAAGGCGAAAAGGTGGTGGAATGCCCAGTAATGGTTTGTTGGTGAGGAGGTATATTTGGTGAAGAGATAGAGATGGGTTGTTGTTGAAGAGATTGCGGAAGTGAAGGTGAGAGTAAACAGTAGCAAGAACAGCAGCATAAAGAACAGAAATTTTCGGCCATCTTAAGGGAATAAAACAGATCTTTTTCTTCGTTGTTAGAGAAGATCAAAAGGGCTTTTCTCTCTATCATTCCCCTCTTTCGAATCTGATTTCTATAACAGGCCATGTGTGTACTGTTGATGTACAGGGACACAGCTTAAAACGACAAAGGCTGGCCCTTGATATATATATATAGATAAAGATAAAGATAAAGTGGCTCATTTTCTATCGATTATCAATGTTGGCCAACCATACAATTGCACTCCAACTGGTTCTATCATGGCTGAATGAGCACGGAAGTCTGGAAAGTCAAAAATGTAGTCTAGAAAGTTGGCAATTATATATAAGGTAACTCATTAAATTATATATATATATAAAAAGATAAAGTGGCTCATTTTCCATCGATTATCAATGTGGGCCAACCATACAATTGCACTCCAACTGGTTCTACCATGGCTGAAAGAGCACGGAAGTCTCGAAAGTCAACTATGTAGTCTAGTGAGTTGGCAATTATATATAAGGTAACTCATTAAATTATATATATATAAAAAGATAAAGTGGCTCATTTTCCATACATTATCAATATGGGCCAACCATACAATTGCACTCTAGCTGGTTCTAACGTGGCTGAAAGTAAAACTTAATTGTAAATGAGCCATAACACTAATTCTAACACTAACCTAAATTTTTTTCATAGAGCCTTAATGCTAACCCTAATTAAATTGTAATGATAACCCTCATTAAGCCCTATTATAATTGATAATTGAAATATAATCTTAACCCTAAACATGGTCATAACTCTAGTTGAACAATAACCTTAGTTGACAAAGAAGGTAAAATAATATTGTGTATAACTAACACTATTTATTATAATATTTTATATTAATATAATTATAGTATATTATTATTATATTATATTTTTACTATTATATTACTATTTTTATTATTATATTATTATTATTATTTTGTTATTATATTATTATACTATACTATTATTTACAGTATAATATTTTTTATATGCATGAACACATAAAGCAAAAAAAATAATCTACATACTTATCTTATTCTTGCTTTTAGATTCTATTATTATATTATTATATTTTAATTATTATATGATTATTATTTTTAATTATATTTTTATATTTTTTATTATTGTATTATTATTTTTATTATTATAATTTTACTATTATATTTTTTTATTATTATATTATTAGTGTAAGAGATGGTATAGAATGCTTCGATACCATGTAAGCGCTGAAGATTAGCTTAATACCCAAGACCACCTATAAAAACAATGAAAACCTTCTACAAAAGAGTATGCAAGAATATGAGCTTGCTTGATATTAAGACAAATCAAATGATGAGGTGTGAAGTATGATACAAATGAGTACAATGACCTTCCTTATTTAGGCAAGGTTGAGATGTAGGATTGAACATGATGTTGACATGTGTCATAATTCTATGACATGTGACAACTAACTAACTACCTACCTAGGATAATGTGAAGTCTAGATAAGGCTTCTAGAAGGAATATTATATCCTAAGCAAACATGTGAATAAAGGTCAAGGCCCCATTATAACCTATCTAGTGAATGATACCTAAGAACACAATTAAATGCCTAAGTAAACTTATGTAAGTGTAATTAAGTAGTTTTAACCATTTTGAATAGGAAAATATTTTTGATATAAAAAATAGAAAAACAAGGGTGTTGTCCCATAAATACAAGGCAACAACGACCAACCACAATAGAGCACACTAACATCATAGTGACAGCAGGACAAAAACCAAGCCGTCACCCACAGCGAATCATATCAAAAACATCTTAAAATCACAAAACAAGCTAAGGATCTAAGAGTGTCCATCATGAAACCATGATACGAAATAGTCATAGCCATAGACCACCAAGGGTCATATTAGTCATAGATTAATATAAAAATTAACAAAGTCTTAATCAAAATATAATAAAATGAAGGCTTAATCAGCCAGCCCCAGTCAAAAAACTTGGAAATTCTAAAAATTAATCCTTTTCCTCAATGCATGGTTTGGCAACAACAGCAATAGCCCAATCCTTAGTGAGGAACTTAAGCAGTTCCTTAAAGTTGGCATCTTCCTCCACATCATCTGCAAACTTGTCCTTCTGCAGCAAGTATAATGCAGTGGCCGACCTGTGCATTATCTTCAGGGCAAAGCGTGAGACCTCCTTCACCTCCTTTTCCAATCTCTCAATTTTGCATTTTAGAATGTTGACCTCCTCCCACATAGGATCCTTTTTGTTGCACTCTTCCACCATGGGAGCCTTTCCCTCTATAGTGTTTGAGGCCTGAGTCTTCACTCGCTTGATTTTGATACTCGTGGGGACCCTCTTCAAGCTCTCAGAAACATGGGAGGAACTACTAGCCAAAACCAACTGAGCATCCTCCCCAACCTCCTTTTCCTCCTAGCTTCTACTACCACTTCCATTTCCATTGTTTGAGTCTGAAGCCTCCTTAAAACTTCTCACTTTATCCTGCTTAGAAACCAGTCCATTAGACCTGCGGGGGGTATTTGTCTCTTCAATAATCTCAATGTCAGAGTCAATTTGATGGAGGCAGAATTTAGTTTTCTTAGAGGCTTTGGCCTTAGGTCTCAGGGTGGGGGAAAACCATTTTTTATCCTTACCCTTCTCCCCTAGCCCCAACGCAGGGGGATTGTCCTGAGGAAGGGCTTTCATAGCAGGGTTAATATATGTATGCATGATTTATGAGTGTTTATGAGTGTCTATGAAGTTTAGTAGGATTTTATGTTTAATTTATGGTTGTTAATTATACCATCATAAATTGTCACCCTTGAAGTAATTTTACTCTATTTTATCCCCCCTAAATTATTGAACCTAATTAAGCACCTAATTTCCTAAATATGCATTCTATAGCCCATTTGTACCATTTTCTAAGAAATTGAAAGCATTGAACAAATGCATCCAATTGATATTTTTCCTCTAACACTTAATTTCCTAGAAAATAAGGTCAGTAACCGTTCACCCTAGGGTGTATGATTTATGAGTGTCTATGAAGTTTAGTAGGATTTTATGTTTAATTTATGGTTGTTAATTGTACCATCATAAATTCCCACCCTTGACAATTTTACTCTATATTTTATCCCCCCTAAATTATTGAGCCTAATTAAGCACCTAATTTCCTAAATATGCATTCTATAGCCCATTTGTACCATTTTCTAAGAAATTGAAAGCATTGAACAAATGCATCCAATTGATATTTTTCCTCTAACACTTAATTTCCTAGAAAATAAGGTCAGTAACCGTTCACCCTAGGGTGTATGATTTATGAGTGTCTATGAAGTTTAGTAGGATTTTATGTTTAATTTATGGTTGTTAATTGTACCATCATAAATTCCCACCCTTGACAATTTTACTCTATATTTTATCCCCCCTAAATTATTGAGCCTAATTAAGCACCTAATTTCCTAAATATGCATTCTATAGCCCATTTGTACCATTTTCTAAGAAATTGAAAGCATTGAACAAATGCATCCAATTGATATTTTTCCTCTAACACTTAATTTCCTAGAAAATAAGGTTAGTAACCGTTCACCCTAGGGCGTATGGGTACCACTATTTTGTCAAGGACCAATTTTGGATATATCGGTGTCAGCATTTTAACATTCGAAATTCAAGTTGTGAATGTTAGATTTTAGGATTTAATTTTTGGGAAATTAGAGAAATGCCTAGTTATTGCATCATTTGAAATCTAAGTAAAATGATCAAGCAGTAAGTGAACATTGAGAGCACTATCAAGCAAGTCAAGACCAAAATTTTAGAGCTTTATTATAGAAATTCAAGATCCTAACATCATGTCAAATACTATGTGATTTCATATGTGTTTAAGTTATTATTATTTGTGAAGGATAACCCTTGTTGTAGGTCTCCAAGCAATTCAATCAATCAAGCAAGAAAGATCCAAGACCTTGAAGTGATGTCTATGACTTCAATCCTTCAAGGAAGCCATTGAAGGGTGGTGACTTGCATCACTTTGATGATTCATCATTTCTTCCTATCATTTATCCATTTTATCATTGGAATTGCCATTGTGGAAGTGGAAACACTGACACGGGATTTGACTAAGGTGAACCCCTAAATGGCACAACATTTCTTCTCGTTGTGAATATGCAAATTTCAAGTTTAGAGAGGATTGGAAGAAGCTTGAAGATAGATTGTTCATTGTTGCAATTAAAGCCCTACATCTTGTCAACTCATGAAAACTCACCTATAGAATTATTTGATAGTGATCTAAAAACTTTGCAAGCATAAACAGAGGTCTTAGATCTACCATCAAAGGACTACAAAAATAGAGTAGAAGAAGCCTAAAAGGACCCATACGCCGCTAGGTGACTTTGTCCCTATATTAAAACCAACAACTTTTCAATATAGGTACACAATCCCCTACCCTTCCCAGATCTTCCTGCAATTCTCTTCTTCACTTTGTTAATTATTGGTATCTTGCATTTTGAATATTAGATCACATAGTCTAATTAGGTTAGTCATAGAAAATTAATTTCAATGCATTCCAAGGCTCAATAAGATACAAATCCAAGTTCGATTGTCTCACCTTCATTATTGAAAGTCAATCTAAACACCTTGATGATCTCCATCTTAATGAAACAATATGAAAAACCCACCAACACAACAAAAAAATTGAATCCAGCTAGGTTTACACATTAGACCTAGGGTTCTCTACTTTTCTTTCTTTCATTTTGGTGAACTTGACTTGTTAACATTACATGCCTTCTAAAATTTCATCCTAGATTGAATTTTTGCATTGTTTTTCTTTTCTCATTTAGGGTTTCACTTTTGTATCATAAAAGACATAATTTTTTAAAAATTTATATATCATTTTGCATCATAGGTTGCATTAGGGTTCATTTCAACTACTTATATCATATCCACATTAAAATTTGCTTTCATAATTATCATTTCCATTGCTACACATTAGAATTTGAATCACATTGTCTTGATTTGAGAAAAATCTAGAAAAATACTCAGTTACTGACCTATTTTCATACAAAAACAGAGCACTTCGATAGTCTAGCAAACATTCAATTTTTCAGTTTTCAATAACCCTATCAAGGACTTAGACGCCCTTGGGTGCCTCTATCCTCCTACACTTGCATCGAAAAAAATTTCACACATCTTTGTCTTTGTGCCTCCAGTTTGTTTTTGTTTGCAAATCTCTATTTTGAAATTCTTAATTGCATTCATTTTGGCATCTTTCATATAGCTCAAAAAAGTGAAAAAAGTGAAAAAAATTACATTGTTTTGTTTCAAAATTGCATCAAAATCATCATTTTCAAATTTAGGCATCTTACAACTAGTTAATTCTTTCATTTTAGACAAAAAAATTGCATTCAAAATTGTCATTTATTGTCCACACATTGTTACACACTTGCATTGGCATAAATTAAGCAAATCCTAGAAAATATTCACTATCAAAGCTATCTAAAACCATACCCAAAATCCTTAAGTAGAATCACTCACAGTCAGACTTTGAATTTTTGGAAAACCTACCCAACACATAGATAGCCTTGGGTGCCTCTATACTCCTACAATTGGCTCAACCAACTTCTGCATAGATCTTTCTAGTTGTATTATATGTTTGCTTTTGTTGTATGAATTATTTTTTTGAGTATTTTGTTGTGGTTATTAGATAGTTTAGTGTTCATCTAAGGTACACCTAGTGTTTTGAAACTCATATGAGCTTCACGACGTAGTGTCCTAATATTTATAATGTACTTTAGTGAGATGCAGTTGTAAACATATGGAATCCCACACTATTGTTACATCCACTTTGGATCCCATGTCTTCCAAATCTTTCATCAAAAGTGTTGTCAATACTCAAACCATTTTGGACTCTATCCCTAATGCTACTATACCAATGACAAATTTACAATCACTTATTTTTACAAATATTGAGTATTGTTCCCCATGTTCCCAAAGATAAACTAAAACAATTGGACAAAGATTTAGAAAGACTTAAAGACTATGTGAGTACTGATTATCTAGCTGGTACACAATAGTCCCTATAATAGATAACATGAGGAAACTGGTTAATGATGATCAAAGATTAGAGGTTTTGTGTATCCTAGCCCATATAGTTGATGCTAATGTACCTATAATTCCTAGTTGCACTCAATCTTTGGGATAAACTCAAATTCAAGGAGGAAATCAAGTCTCCCTTCCTACAACCATAGCCTCTATCCCTACATACACAAATCCAACTGTCTCTTCAATGATACAACAAATCATTGGCATAAATCCAACATTAATCCTTTCCACTAGGAATCCTTACGGTTTTGGATCCTCACATGTGACACCTCAAGTTTCATCCCCTCTCATAAATATATAACATAGTAGTCAACCAAGCACATACACAATCCCACCATATTTGCCACATTCCCAAAACATGTTAACCAATGACTCAATCACCAACCAACTATTGCAAAATGTAACTTCACTTCAACAACAAATCTCAACTTTGAACCAAAACCAAAATGGTTAACTATTGCAATATATTATTTAAGAAGCCCATTGTCACTTGAAATATTGAAAAAAAAATGCCACAAAACACCCATATTTGACAAGTACAATGGTAAAGGAGACCATAGCAAGAATATATCAACATATATAGTCTTATATAGTGACTTCATTTTTGAAGATAAACTCCTAGCTAAACTCTTTCCTAGGTCATTGAAAGACATGGATTTAGAATGTTTTTGTTCATTTTTTAATAACTCAATCCACTCTTTCAATGACCTTATTGAGGCCTTCCTCCAACATTTCCAAGTCAACATTGGACCTAAAATTATATTAACTATTCTAGTGAGATGCAAATAAAAGAAAAATGAAAAGGTCGCAGACTTTATAGGGCACTATTAGCTATTATATTCACAAAATAATCTCACTCTCCCTGATGGAGATGTTCAAAGAATTTTCATTGAAAATTTACAACCATACATAAGGGATAAAATCTTGTTGATGAGATATCCATCCTTTATACATTTGTTTACGACCCTTCATGATTATCAAAATTTGGTTAGTCATTATGAAGAGGCATCTTCATCTACTCCTACTAGGAAATCCAAATTTGTACCTCAAAACAAATATCAACCATTTAAGAAGCAAAACAAGAACTTTATCAAGTTGCATACACCTCAAATGACCAATCACATTGAACCTCAAGTTGTTGCCATAAGTTCAACCCCATACCAATTTAGATCGCAAGATAGACAATTTACCCAATTGCTCGATACCCTCCATTTGATCATGTTGCAAATTTTGAATAAGAACTTAATCCGGTTACCTTTGATTTGGCATGTGGAGACAACCAAGCCTCTACCTCCAAGTCACAATCCAAATACATTTTTTCAATATCATTGCATAACTGGACATGATACAAAATGATGCCTGCATCTTAAACATCAAGTGCAAGACCTCATTGATTCTAATCACATTTGGAGTTAGGAGGTGTTAATGATCAAGGAAATAAGTCTATTTCCCCACCTAACAAAAACTTACAATTTTTTACCATTCCAATGCCAAATCATTCATCCAACTTTGTGTAAGCCTACGATGTTAAGAATGATGAGATGAATATTGATAGAGTTGATGATATGAAAATGATAAGGATGATAATAAGAGTAATGATAGGAAAACCCACAATAGTGGGTTACAATTTTTCAAATGAAGAAAAATTAGAAATTCCCATCAAAAAATTTAAAATGGTTTACCCCTTCTAATGAAGGGGGTTCGAATGAACCACCCCCCTTCGAATGAACCCCCCCCCCTTCTAATGAACCCCCCCCTTTCTAATGAACCCCCTCTTGCACCATATAAGGGGGGTTCGAATGAACCCCCTTTTTTCACCTTCCCCTCCACCATTTCAAAATTTATGCATTTTTTTTACTATTGAAGCTTGGGAAGGAGGTGCAAATGGAGTCAACTTGATAAACCAAGTTGGATGATTGTAGTGATCGAAACGTGCTTTCCAACAACTATAAATTTAATATATTTTGTTTATATTTTTTATTTTATTTTTTAGTTTTATTGTACATAGGTTTTTCACCGAACATCAAGTTCAATGAAAAATCATTGTGGAAAAATAGTAAATTTGAGGGAAAATTTTTTGAAAAATATATATCAAACTAGGTATTGATGTCCTCGATTCCAACAAAAAAAGAAAAATTAATTTCAATACATACCAAAAAATTATGCAAGCCGAAGTGCACCTATGTCTAAATTATAAATGTTTTGACTTCAAAACATAATTAAAAGAAAAATATTCAACAAAATGCTATGAAACAAAATGAAATCACTAGATACTTGTGTTACCAACCTAAATTCAAAAGAATTATAATTTTATCCTTTGTAGAAAAAAAGTTATGCGAGCCGAAGTACACACCACTTTTTAAAAATGTTGTTTACTATTAAAAACTAGTTATCAAAGGAGATAAAAATAATGATTTAATTTCATAATTTTGTTTTAAAAAATACATTTAAAATCTACAAACAAAATCTCACAAATCACTAGTTTACATCATTTTCAAATTCCTAATAGTTTACCTACTATAAGTGTCAGAAAGTGAAGTTTTCTCGAAAATGTTGATTTCAATGTCAAGTTTGGCCAAAAAGTGTAGCCCATTATTGTGGAATGACTGATAAGGATGGCCTACAAGATATGATCACTCTCATAGAATTTCAACCTCGTAAGGGCCAAACCATTTTGTTACCCGACATTGCTTTCACCCATATTGATGCATCCATACATGCACTTGATGGTCCTCTCTATATTACTGGGTGTATTAATGACAATCCTACAACTGGGATACAAATGATCTCATGTATGTAGATAATATGATCATGGAGGAATTCTTATTTTTGCATGAAATTTATCAAGATTCTTATGAACAATCGAAAGCATGGTTGAAAAATCATGATGGTTTTGCTCACCCTACGATAGGTTTGATCACTCTTCCTCTTAAAGTTGGGCTTAAACAATTATATGTATCATTCTCCATAATCCTGATGTTGTATCAATTATGTATGAAGCTAGACTACCCATGGCTACACTCCATGAATGTCATCCCATCCATTATTCACAAGTGCATAAAGTTCCCTTTTGAAAACTAAATTTTTATAGTGCATCATAGTGGGTTTAATCATTTGTCCTCCCATAGAAACTTTTCACTAGATTTCTTTTGGCCTCAACCTTGGAACCTATTGAACCACATGAGGATTTATTTTTTAGGTCATACCAAAATTTAACTTGGCAAAATGCATAACAAAGTTATCTCTTACCAATATTATTGAAAATGATAAGATTGTGATTGTTCCTCCTCCACTAGTTATGGATGAACCCATGGCCAAAGCAAAGAACCTTCCAAGTAACCAAGGTAAATATAATGCAATTCCTCCACCCATTGCATATAAAAGACCAAGAGACAATCGAATGATTCATTTTGTACCTTCAAAGGTAAAACAAGTGTATAGACCTAAAGAGACAGAGATTTCCCAACCCCCAATGATCCCTTCAGTTCCTCCCTTATGAGAAGAAAAGAGACCAATGTTTGAGAAACCTGATCCTACCCCATCACAAGTTGAAACTATGCAAGAAGAAACCAAAATGATAAAGAGTGTAGGCATAGCAATCATACTATTGCTTGTCAATTGGAAGAAAAGAATAAAGCAATGTATGACAATAAAACAGCTATGCAAACAACTCAAGAAGAATTATAAATTTCACCAAAAAAGACATGGAACTAAAACAAGAAGCCAAACAAGAACATACAACTGCTATTTTCATAAAACCTCATTTTGTGATTAACTTGGATGATAAAGATGAAAATGCTAAAATTGATGAACAAGTGCATAATGAGCTTAATATTTTTTTTCAAAGAAAATGAATTTAGATGGGGGAAACTGTGATGACCCTCCTGATGAGAGTGACCCACCACATTTTAAACCTAGAGATTCTCCTAGTACGATACTTGTTGTAGTCCCTTTAGCTATTTTTTTTCTTCCCTATATGATGAGCAAGATTGGGATGCACAAGATTTGCTTTAGATCAACTTACATGTGTGGTACTCCTTTATGTTTGTTTAATGTGTTTTTTGTGTGTTTTCTTGCATGTGATGTGATCCCTCATGTTATGTTGCTCGGTGTGTCTTTATGCTTAAGATTTTTCTTTGGATGACCCTTGTTTCTCCATTGGTATAAGGTTACAAAGAAAGTGAATCTATCATGACATTCTTCTATTTATAGCTCCATTCTTCTATATGGCATCAACTTTGTCTTTTATTTTTATCTTATTTTTTCCTTTTGGAGATGATGCAAGGTGTCAAGAAATTTAGGTCTCTTCCATGTTGACCCAAAATTTTGTTTGTCTTTTGTCTATGTGTCATTCCTCCATTGTGTTTTTTGTTCCATGAGTATTTAGGGAATGATGTCAGTTCTGAGCTCTATTATATCACTGTAGCAAATACATATACTGAGCCCAAATCTATGGATCCCTTATGTGTTCATCTTTTGTGATGTTTATGCATTACATTTGTAGGAAACCCCTTATCATGAAGTAGCTTTATTTGGAAACATATCATTGGCACAAGGCTTTCTAAATAAACTATCATGACCTTTTATCGCATGAAATTTATCAATTTTCTACCTTAAAGCAATTGCTCATAGCATGGTGTTTAGCAATTTCTTTAAGGTGGGGGCATACATTGGAATTATTTGCTTCACTTTGTTCACAGGAGTTGAACTTAGTGATGTGTTGGCATAGCATCTTGATCATTTTTGTAGCACCTTATCAGAGTTTTCAGGGAGTATAACTCTTGGAATAGTTGACATGTGTGCACACCTAGTAAATATCAAACTTCACTATACCTAGTGTGTTTCTCATTTTTGCTACCTTGCTAATGGGTACACACCTAGTGAATAGTGGACTTCACTATACCTAGTGTGTTTATCATTTTTCCTTGTCTTGGGGCCTCACCTAGTGAACATTGGACTTCACTTAGAGCTCGTGTTTCCTTCTTGTTTATGATTCACCTAGAAAATATTAGACTTTTATATTGTGTGAGTCATGAATTCCTTTGGTATGGATCCTAGCATAGCACAACTTGTTAGATACTCGTGATTATCCATACCCTCCTTTTGTATTTTATTTTGACACTGTATATTTATGTATGTTGTCTTACTACATTTCATACATGTGCATGTTCCTTCGTGCTTATGTTGGTTTTCCATGGGATTTTGGATCCTAGGGGCTTGTGCACTCCACTTAGATCCTTTGACATCCTATCTCTTCAACATTTGGACAATCAGACCCCTCTCGACATAAATTTTCTACTTTAGTGTGAGTCTGAGCATAATTTCATACTCTCACTAAAGTGGGCCCTAAATGTACCATTGTAAATTATCACCCTTGACAATTTTGCTCTATATTTCATCCACCCTAAATCATTAAGCCTAATTAAGCACACAATTTCCTAAATTATGCATTCCTTAGCCCGTTTATACCATTTTCTAGGAAATTAAAAGCATTGAACAAATTCATCCAATTGATATTTTTCCCCTGATGCCTAATCTCTTAGAAAATATGGCCAAGACCCATTCACACTAGGGCATATGGGTCCCCCTATTTTTTCGGGGACCAATTTTGGATATGTCATTGTCAACATTTTAACATTCAAAATTCAAGTTGCGAATTTTGGCTTTAGGGATTTAATTTCTAGGAAATTAGAGAAATTCCTATAAATACCTAGTTATTGCATCATTTGAAATTGAATTAAAATGATCAAGCAAGTCAAGAGCAACATTTCAGAGCCTTCTTGTAGCAATTCAAAATCCTAGCATCATGTCAAATCTTATGTGAGTTCATATGTGTTTATTTCATCATTTTTTGTAAAGGCTAATCCTTGTTGTAGGTCTCCAAGAAATTCAAGAAATCAAGCAAGCAAGATCTAATACCTTGAAGTGATGGGTATTGAATTCAATTCTTCAAGGAAGCCATTGAAGGGTGGCAAGTTGTAGCACTTTATTGATTCATCATTCATTCCTATCATTTATCCATTTTTATCATTTGCATTGCCATTGTGGAAGTGGAAACACTAACACAAGGTTTGACTAAGGAAAGTCCCTAAATGGCACAACATTTCTTCTCTTTGTAAATGTGCATATTTCAAGTTTAGAGGCGATTGGAAGAAGATTAAAGACAAATTGTTAATTGTTGCAATTGAAGTTCTATATCTACTCACAAAAACTCACCTACAAAATTATCTAACAATGATCCAAAAACTTTGCAAGTGGAAATAGAGGTCTCAGATCTTCCATTAAAGGAATGAAAAAATAAAGTAGAAGTCTACAAGGACCCATACACCCTTGGGTGACTCTTTCCCTGTATTTAGACGAGCAAAAGAAATTTAGGATAGGTACACAGTCCCCTTCCCTTCCCAGATCTACTTGCAATTCTTTGTTTTAGTTTGTTAATTGTCAATATCTTGCATTTTGCATGTTAGATCACATAGTCTAATTAGATTAATCATAGAAAATCAATTCCAATCCATTCCAAGGCTCAATAAGATAAAGATCTAGGTATGATTGTCTCACATTCATGGTTGAAATTCAATCTAAACACCTTGATGATCTCCATCTTAATGAAATAATAGAAAAACCCACCCACACAACAAAAATTTGAATCCTAGGTTTACACATTAGACCTTGGGTTCTTCATTTTTCTTTATTTCATTAATAATGAGAATTCCTTAAGAAATAAGACTAACATTTGCAACAAGATATTTGTTAACCCACAACAAGAAGCTTCTCAACCTGTAGCATAAGGATTATAGTTTGTTGCAATTGAAGGAGTCAACTGAATGTAGTGTGTCCACTTTCAAAGGAAGATGGAGGTGATCATTTACTGATCAGGTTGTGAATCATCGAGCAATACTTTTATCTTTCAATAAGACAACTAGGAGAAGAAGTCTATTCTCAACAGGACTGTGAATTATGAAAAATTTGTTTTGCTAAGCACATTTTTTGTTACAAGCGGTTAAACTTGTTAGGAATAGATTCCTTATTTTATTTCCATACTCTTGTGTTGGTAGCTTTTAATTTCTATATTGAGACTTGGTCCTCTTCTTATTCTTGAGGAAGAGTTGACATATGTTCTTCAAAAAAAAATTTAATTCATGATTAATTAGACTCCCTTATGGGCCCTATATAATAGGATTCCCTATCAAGGAATATATCTAACAATGGTAGAATGGTAGATCATAAATGTGTTATTGAATAAAGATTTTCTATTAGATTTTGTGTAACAATTTCGTATTTAGAATGTAATAAAGGAGAATTAATTTGATAATATGTTTTGATGAGTAAGTGAGTGATTGACAAGATTATGTGGAAGAAAAAACTCAAGCAAGAGCCACTTGAGATACTACTGAACCACTTCCATTTTAGTTATTTAGATTAGATTATGTATTGTGAATTTAATTGATAGTTTCTAATTTATGAGATTGTGAATAAATATGTTATAATTCCTATATTAGAATCTGTATATTGATGTTTTGTTTCATCCTCGGGAGGTTAACTAGAAGCTAGTACATACTACAATATAAAGGTTAGTAGTTACAGTCTTAAGCATTAGGTACCTGCAATAAAAAGTATTTATTTGTATTCCTTTACTCTGTTTGAGAATTAGTAGTTTATTTTGATTTAAAGCTTTTACTATATTTTCATGTGTTTATTTTCCTATACTCAGTTGATGTAGGATGTTTAGAGTCCATGAATGCATATACTTTTCCAGTACTATCTAAAGTTTTACGAATCCCTGGTTGATGATTTAATGGAGCACTCTTATAAATGATGAACTGCTTAGTTTATCCTATGGTATGCTAAGTTGTGTGCATGATCATTCAAACCAAGTTAATTAGGCATTAGAGAAAGTTCCATAGATGTTCCAACACATATTTGTTGGGATAACGATTGTCTTCTCAAGGTTGGAACTTTTTCTTGGGAAGCTCTTCAAAGGAAAATTTTGATAGCATAAAATTTTATTAAAATGGGATACAACGAACCATCTAAATGTACACCATGCAAAATCTAGGAATAATACATAGAACACCTAATGCTTGGATGTCAATTTACACATAAATGTTGTAAATGGCTTTGTACAAAGCTATAATAGGTTAGTGCCCTTTCCAATGACATTTTGAGTCTCTCCAAAGCTTGCGCAACCTTGAATAAGACAGAACCCTTATCTTATCTTTGGATCATAATCCCATCAATTCTAATTTGGGAAATATGGAAAAAATGAAACAAAAGGATATTTCAAGGAAAGGAAATAAGCATGCCCTCATTTTTAAACAATATGGAAGCAACAAGATTAGAAGTGGAAACTTGCAGAGTTATGGGATAAAATAGATTATACACATTCACAGGTTGGGACAACAACATGTTAAAGAAATGGTATGGTTTGTGGTCTCCCCTCATCAATGGGCCTGAGGGTGTCCAATCCCGTAATAAAAAAAGCATAGCTAAGTGGAAATTTTCATAGCATGAATGATAAGTTGAACTTTGATGGTTCCTTGAGAGGCAATACAAGTATTGTGGGGTTGGCTGCATTATAAGGAATTTCAATGGTCAAAAAAAAATCAAGGCTTCAAAACCCCTACCCAAAGTAATAAATAATGAGGTCGTGATACAAGCCCTTATATTCGATCTAAATCTATGCTTAAAGCTTAAAATAAAGGAATTATAAATTGAAGGATATTCTACAATTGTAATAGATGCCACTAGAAATAGATCAATACATAATTAGAAACTAAAAGTTTTCCTTGAATTATCACTCTAATCAATCACCAAATTCTCAAACTACATAGCCAACCATGTATACCAAGAGGCAAACAAGGATGCTAACTCACTTACCAATGAAGCGGTTGATGGCATCAAGAATTTTTTTTATAAAAAACCCATGACAAGACAAGGAATAATCATTTTCATGGGAGTTTGGTAGGATGAAATAGATCATGCATTGATAAGGACCATGAGCTCGCATGTTTTCTATTACGAAAGGGTCAAGGTGGTTATTGTAATACGATGGTAGTTGGTGGGGATGGATTTTCTCATGCTAAATTTTGAGGCCTATACCCAAAAATGTAATTTCCTTCAAGCGAGGCATAATAAGAATCAAAGAAAAATATTAATTACTTGAGTTGGCATATTGTAGGAAACATCATTTTGAGGATGTGTAATTCTCCTAGATCGTGCATATGAATTTGGAGGAGGGCTATAAACTTTAGTAGCAAAGTATTGGAAATCATAATCATCTTTGGAAAAAATTATCTATCAAAATTGGGATGGATACTCTAATAAGGTTGGTTAGTGCTCGAAGGCAGATGGATTTCTTAGGGTAGATTACAAACCAACAACTAAACATGGTTCTCAAAGTACACCATGGTATAGTTCTAGGGACGATGAAATGGGAACTCTTGGAAAATATTTTCTAGAAGTGGATAGAGTAAACACTAACATATCCTCAAGATTTGTGGCTTCCCTTCTAGACTTAGGCAAAGCTAAGGAAATGGTGAGGTCTCTATTGTAAGAAATTTTTAAGAAGCACTTCCTAGGAGGGCTTGATGACATCATTCAAGTGGCAAGGATTGATGTAAATATTCCAAATCCGCAGGAAATCATAAGGCTTCTAGAGTGAATGAGGAAGGGGTTCAATGGCTTCCATTTCTATCAAATTTTAGAACCAATACCCTTATGCAACATAGACATTTAAGGCCAACAAAAGGTGCTCTTTTATAAAAAATAGTGATGAATATGGAACCAATTTATGGTGTTGATTAGATAAACAAGTTCATCGATGAAACTTGGGAGGAAGTGAATAGGCAGAACTAACGAAATAACAACTATTTTTAATCAAACTAAGTAGTTTTGTAATGCTCAAGATTATGTATAGGCTTGAAGCAATAGTATCTAGTATAGACAAAAAATAGAAGGTAGATGAAAGGGGTAGGCCTATATAAGGTCTAAATTTTTCAATGTAAAAGACAAAAACAAACTATGTACAAAAACAAACTATGTAATCTTTATTTCAAATTAATACAAAGAAGCCTAAGCTACAACCAACTTATAAAAAAAAGCTAAGGAAATTTTTAATTATATAATTGATGAAAAATTCTAAAGTTTAAAAATTGATGAAAATTAAATGGTGTTTATGTGAGTAAAAATGCACATGCTATGCCATTGATTTACTAAGTGAATCCCTTGAGTTTTCTATTAGTTATTGGAAACAAACTTGGTAAATATTTGTGTGAATACTTGTTATGTATTAATCATTAAAGACCTTAATTTGAGTATTAAACAAATCTAAGAATCATCCTAGATCATTCAAACATCCTAAGTAATTACAAGTAGCATTCTTAGGAAGATATAAATTTAAAGCACCACTACATTAAATAATTCACATTCAGGCCATTACATGCTTGCTTGATATCTACCAACACTTCTCCAATGTCATAAAGTTAGTGTTTCAAGGCATTTAACCAAAGAGTATGAACCTTTCAACTTTAATAATTTCTCCAACATATTTTTAAACATTATTATTCCTTACACAACAGGGTGAGTGCATGGATCTGTTACACAATTTTGATGCCAAATTGAAAAAAATGCCAAAAAAGACCACTTGGCGCATGCCAAATGGTCAATCCATTTAGAGAGCAAAAATTTTGGTGTGCGCCAAATGGCTTGACCATTTGGCATGTGCTAAATTTGGCACTCGCCAAATGGAAAAAGTAAATAAAAAGCAAAAAACACATTCCTATCTTCATTTTATGTTGAACCTGTGGCTTTGCTTGGAGTTTTTCATCTTAGCAACTCACACTCACCAATTATCTTCCATTTTTTACACTCTTAGCTTGCAATTCTTCACGAGGATGCCACCAACACGTCAAAGAGGTCGAAGATTGTGAAGAGGTATGTATTTCTAATTTTTTAATTTGAATTTGATTAAGAATGTAGATTGAAATAGATTTTTTTAATAAAAATGTGTTCTCATTCTCAGGGAATGAATCTCCACCTCCAAACTTTGAGAATTCACAATCACCCCCTCAAGAGGAGCCTCCTATACAAGAACAACCTCAAACCCCTCCATTAGTTCATAGGCATCTCAAGGAACACAAGAAAATATCAAAAATCAAATTAAAAATAATAAAAGAGAAATTGAATAATTAATTGGAAGATTAACCGAGCATGTTGAAACACACCCTTATAGGAGATGGATTGCTAAATCAATGAAGTCAATTGTATCTCATGTAGTAGAAGTGAGTGAGAAAATAATTTTTTGGTCAAATAAGAGGCATGAGTTGAAACAATTTTATGCTAGTGGTTTGTCATATGTAGATGTGAAAAAACAAAAAATAGAAAATCCGACTTGTGTGCCCTATTTACAAACTTGAGAACCAACACACATTTATCCCATGCATGCAGAAGGTTCCCCATTCATTGGTGCCACCATGAATTAATTAAAAATAAATTTTGGGAGCGGTGGTGGATGGTATTTGACCAACCTCCATACAATAACCATGAGGTACCATAGTACTTTTTGTGGAAACTCTATTGTGAGTTTGTCCTCGATAAGATGCCAACTTATTTTGACATCTTAGACTTTTAGGGTAGAGTTGGGGGCTCCACACATGATAGACCGGGTGCACGACGTAATCCACAGTTGGCACCGAGACCCTTAGCCAAACCCATGGTGGAGCATGTTGTCATTCCTTCCATTTTTAAGGATAATGTAGAGGTTGACACATTAGAGTCGATTAACTTGCTCACCCAAACCATTATAAAGTGTGTGAGGCCTCTAGTAGAGCATGATGTGGAGGAGACGTGTAGACCCCGAGCTCCACCCCACCATTGTGGTGCTTGTGGTGTTGTTTTCACGTATGATTATCAAAGTGCTCAGGATGCAGCTACATAACCTACATCAGTTGTAGAGGTGATGGCTATGACAAATGAATTGTTGAATAATACATTCGGCATTGATACTCAGGTAAAATTCAACAAGTTCATTTAATTTTGTTTATTAAATTATATTTTGAAATTTAAGAATAACTAAATTAGTAGAATCTATATGATGAAATTTTAGGGTCAGAGTGATCATGAGATGTGCTCCATTCCTACAGACCCTTATTCGTTCCCGACGTTGAGTCCACAAGTATGCAACTAGTATTAAAGATATTATTATTACAATTGAATGTTATATTTGAATGTTTATCTCATAACATGCTTTGGATGTCAAATAGTTCCCTAGTGGACCTTTGAGCTCCACACCTCACTATTCATGTCCTTAAACAACTTTCACTCAGGTAACCTTTATTCATTAATGGTGTTGTAAAACAATGTTAGCTACTTTTCATAATTTTGTGTATACAAATCTAAAAAATTGATGAGAAACACAAACATTGGTTGGTCTCGTGAGATCCTAATTTTATTTACCATTCAACATCCATCTCATTCTTCAATTTCTATCATCACACATATTTTAACCATTTTATATCACATATCCCAATCTTTAACACCTTATATATTATACCACCTTCCTCCATATTTCATCTTATACACATATCATTACAAGAAACCTTTCCTTCTGCTCATTATTGACCAAATCTCTTATACATTATAACTACACACCTCAAGTTCCCACTTCATATCCTATATTCAAACTTTACATCGCTAATTTACTTTATGGTCTATATTCTCTACCATTTCTCATTAACCTCTTATATGGTTCACTTTAAAATAATTAATCTGTTCCATCTCATGAAGCTTCATTCATACCTTATTAGTATATCCTATAAGATTTTATTCCCTTCCTTTGATTGTTGCTATTATTTTCCCGATCCTCCTTATCTACTATTCCATCCTATGTTTCATTATGCCCTTCTGCTCCCATCTTATTGTACCTCTTTATTATTTCACCCTATGTTCCATCATCCCTTATGTTCCACCCTATGTTCCTTTACCCATTCTATGTTATACATCTTTATCCACATTTCATCCTATAACTCTTCTATTATTACTACACATGTGTCAAGTTCCCACTTCATGTACTATAGTCAAATGGGCTAAAAACCTCCTAATTCAACCTATGTTCCATTATTCCCTACTAATCCCATCCCATTAACCTCTATTTGTTCACCCTATATTTTGTTATCCCATCAATCTATACTAGTCCATCCTATGTTCCATTAACCCCTTCTATTCCCATCCCATTACCCTCTCTTATTTTACTGTATGTTTCATTATCCCCTCTTGTTCTTGTCCCATTATCTTCTCCTAATTCACCCTATGTTCCTTTATTCCCTCCTAATCCCATCACATTAACCTCTAATAGTTCACACTATATTTTGTTATCCCATCCTAGCCCATCCCATTAATCTATTCTAGTCCATCCTATGTTCCAATAACCCCTTCTATTCCCATCCCATTACCCTCTCTTATTTCACTTTATATTTCATTATCCGCTCTTGGTCTTGTCCCATTATCTTCCCCTAATTTACCCTATGTTCCTTTATTCCCTCCTAATCCCATCCCATAAACCTCTAATAGTTCATCGTATGTTATACAATCCTCTCTTGTACCATCCCACTAATCTCTACTAGTCCATTCTATGTTCCATTATCACATTCAACTCCCATCCCATTGTACCCTCTATTATTTCACCATATGTTCCATTATCCCCTCTTGGTATTGTCTCTTTATCCCTTCTATGCTATAACACCTCCATCCAAATTTTATCCTATACACATGTACTATTACAATAAATATTTCCTTCCACTCATTATTGACTAGAGTTGTCTTCTCCATTACTACTGGACACCTCAACAACCAACTTCATGTGCTATAGTAAAACCCTAGACATGTCCTAATTCATTGTATGTTCCATTATATCTTTGAAAGCTTCTAGTAACATAGTAATCCTCACTTCATTCATGTGAACTTCATTGTGGCATTATCACTATGTTAACAACATGCCCTCATTAACATTACTTCATCAACATATGCAATTTTAATCTCAATGAGCACTTAACTTTGGCATTTGCAAGAGTTTGGACTATCCTAGTGGACTTAGTACTTTCACCATTCTATGATCTATAAGCACTCTACTGTAGTCTCAACTAAGACCAACCATTTACTCTTTCATGCAAGGTCACTACCACCAATAGGGATTGTACTATTGCATAGACTACCATCACTTCCCAAATATTTCTTAACATTGTGTTTCAAGTTCTTTCAATTGTCATTGTCCTTTACCTTGTATGGATTTATTTATCAGTAGCACCATTCTTGACTAGCTTCCTTCAAAAGTTGTTGCACTCATGATGCATGATTTTTTTTCATTTTTATCTATGAAGTTGTTGCACTTTTACATTTTTAATTTTTGGTCATTTATGATAGTCATATTGCTGCTCTTTTCATCTTCATTTGGTGCTCATTTATGATAGTTATAAAGGGACTACCTGAACTTGTTTATATGGCTATCAGATATGTTGTTTCATTTTTATATGTTGACATTAGATAGACCTGGTGATGTTGGTGGCATGATTGACTATGGAGTTGTTGCAGGAATAGCTAGTTTTGATCCTTTAAGAGAGGTATGCAACAGATTAGTCGATTTGACATTATATTTGCTCTTTTATGGTCTATTATTGAAAATTTTCATGATACTTGTATGTAGTTTAATTTCTATCTTGATGGTTGTTACAGGTGGTTGTCACTCCAAATCATGGATGTGGCAATGTTGTAAATGTGCATGATGACTATTTGTATGCAGTAAGTGACTATATTTTGTTATATGTCATTCCATAATTGCATTTCTATGTGTTAACATCTATACTTTTTATTGTATCAGTTACAACTCTAGAGGAGAGAAGAGAGGAGGACTGGTGAACATGTTTGAAAGACAAGAGAACCAATAGGCACTCCATCCAACTGACTGGCGAAGGCAGCATAGGATCTTTTTCCTTCCCCTAGATAGAAATGACTATGTATTAGGGTTGTTTATTGTATGCCTATGTGGCATTTTGGAACATATGTTTTATACTATCGATATATATGTGACATTTTATGTCCATATGGCTCTTTTGTAGTAAGCCTGTATGGATTTTATGTATATATTTTATATACTTTTATCAGCATATATCATTGTATAGCCTTACAGCTTCTTGATTAAAGAAAATCTTATTTTACTATTGTCATTCTTGAATGATGTTATCATGCATATTATGTAAATTTTCATGGGTTTTGTTTACATCTAATGCTTAAATAATTACTGTCAATTTCTCAATAAGCTCCATTCTTGGTGGTTTGTGTCATTTGCAATGCTTCCATTACTTATGTCACGTATTCACATGTATGCTTCACTTATTCACATGTATACTTCAAGTATATATTGTGTGTATTCATGTGTATTCTTCATGCTTCCAATGTATAATTCATGTTCTCATGTGTATTCTTCATGATTTATGTGTATACTTCATGTATTTGCATGTATGCTTCATGCTTCTTGAGTTCTATTGTTGTCTAGTGGCAAGGATTTTAACACCAAAAGGTTTCAAATGAACTATAAGAGCTCCTTCCCATAAAAGAATATCATAGAAAAGTGTATTTTTTTTAATTCATGGTTGAGACTAGCATCAAACAACTAATGGTTATGATTCTAAAGCTTGGCAATCATTGCATTTGCATCTATAGAATAAGTGGATGTTTCAAACCTAACAGGCATATATATATATACCTCTATGAACTTGTATGAACACATCAAAACACATGATAGTTGTTGATCCAACCAAAAAAATGCATTCGCATCTACTAATATCACAACACTTGACTTCTCATTAAATGAAATCAATGCACAGGTCAGTTTTAATGATATTCTGAAGATATTAGATGTGTATGAATAACAATATAAGCTTGATTTCTGGATGCATCACCCATGTGTAGTTATCACATTTCTACCATATTCATCATTTAAATAAGTTAAAAAACCTCCTTCCATTTTCTATGCATGAAATAACATGACAAATCATTGGGAAACATGGTCCTATAACTATCGCCACATCATGTTTTATAACTCTAGAGCATGAAGAACCATACATCATGGATATTGAATACTTCCATCCAATGTTTCACTAGTAGGCTGAGTTTTGCATCTCAGCAAGGGTGCACTATTCAGTGACAACAACTGTAGTTCAAACTCTTAAGGGATTCAGTCAATTGAACATAGATCAAAGTGATTTGACATATTTGGGTGCAAAAGAATAACATTCCTAGAGTAAATGTACCCATCTAGATGTATTGGAATAGTTTGTTTGGTCATACGAGTTGCAAAACGAAAGTAGCACCACTTTGCAACTTTACACTGCTTACATTTGATAACTTTTTCTTCAAGTGAAAAGTTGTCACCACGAGAAAACGCCTCTGAGATAGAAAAAATGAAGAGAGGTTATTGTAGAGGGGCCAAATGTGATCCCATAGGCTCAAACACAGTTTCTAAGCATCACGGTATCTGAGTAACAACCCATCAAATATTACAGTCATTTTGCATTTTGGACTCTTAAAGAATTAAGTCAGTTGAACATAGTCTAGAGAAATTTGACATGTTTGAGTGTGAAAGAATACCATGAATAGCATAAAAGTACCCATCTAGACACGTTGTAATAGTCCATTTAGTCACACTAGTTGTAGAATGAAAGTTGCACCACTTTGCAACTTTACACTACTTGCATTTGACAACTTTTTCTCCAAGTGGAAAGTCACCACCACGAAAAAATGCCTCCAAGATAGCAAAAATTGAGAGAATTTATTGTAGAGGGGTCTGACGTGATCCCATAGGCTCGAAGAAGAAGTTTCTAAGCATCACGATATTTAAGTGACAACCCATCAAAGATTGCAGTCATTTTGCAATTTGGACTTTTAAAGGATTCAACCGGTTGAACATAGCTCGAGACGATTCAGCATGTTTGGGTGTGAAAGAGGGTCATGCCTAGTGTAAAAATATTCATCCAAATGTGTTGGAATAGTTTTCTTGGTCACATGAATTGCAAAATGAAAGTTGCACCACTTTACAACTTTACACTACTTGCATTTGACAACTTTTTCTTCAAGTGAAAAGTTGCCACCACAAGAAAATGCCTCTAAGATAGCAATAATCAAGAGAGTTTATTGTATAAGGGCCCAACACAATCTCATAGGCTCATATGAGAAGTTTCTAAGCATCACGATATCCGAGTAACAGTCTATCAAAAATTGCAATCATTTTGCATTTTAGACTCTTAAGGGATTCAACAGGTTTAATGTAGCTTGGAGTGATTCAACGTGTTTGGGTGTGAAAGAGGACCATGAATAAAATAAATTTACCCATCTTGATGCATTGGAATAGTTTTTTTTGTTACACGAGTAGCAGAACAAACATTGCACCAATTTGCAACTTTACACTACTTGCATTTGACAACTTTTTCCTTACACAAAATTTGCCACCATGAGAAAACACCTTCGAGATAGAAAAAACTGAGAAAGGTTATTGTAGAAGGGCCCAACACGATCTCATAGGCTCAGATGAGAATTTTCTAAGTGTCACGTTATCTAAGTAACATCCTGACGAAGATTGCAACCATTTTGCATTTTGGACTCTTACGGTATTCTACCGGTTGAACGTAGCTTAGAGCAATTTTACATGTTTCCATGCAAAAGAGGACCATTCCTAGCGTAAATTTATCTATCTAAATTTTTTGGAACAATTCATTTGGTCACACAAGCTACAAAACAAATGTTGCACCACTTTGACACTTTACACTACTTGTATTTGATAACTTTTTCCTCTAGTAAAAAGTCACCACCATAGGAAAATGCCTTCGAGATAGCAAAAACTATGATATTTTATTATAGAGGGGATCAACATGATCCCATAAGCTAAAATGAGAATTTTATAAGTGTCACAGTACCCAAGTAACAGCCCATCGAATATTGCAGCCATTTTGCACTTTAGACTCTTAAGGGATCCAGTCGATTGAACATAGTTTGAAGTGATTCGGCATGTCTGGGTGCAAAAGAGGACTATAAATGTACCCATCTGGATGTGTTGGAATAGTTCATTTGGTCACACTAGTTTCATAACGAAAGTCGCACCACTTTGCAACTTTACATTGCTTGCATTTGACAATTTTTTCCTCAAAAGAAAAGTCGCCACCACAGAAAAATATATTTAAGATAGCGAAAATTGAGAGAAGTTATTCTAGAGGGTCCCAACGCGATCCTATAAGCTCAAATGAGAAGTTTCTAACCATTACGGTATCTGAGTAATAACCCGTCAAAGATTGTAGTCATTTTGCACTTTGGACTCTTAAGGGATTCAATCAGTTCAACATAGCTCAGAGTAATTCGGCGTGTTTGGGTGTGAAAGAGGACCATGCTTAACATAAGCGTACCCATCAAGACATATTGAAATAGTTCATTTTATCACACGAGTTGCAAAATGAAAGTTATAGCACTTGGAACCTTTACACTTTTTGTATTTAATAACTTTTTCATTAAGTGAAAAATAGCCACCATGAGAAAACACATTCGAGATAGCGAAAACCAAGAGATGTTATTGTAGAGGGGACCAACGCGATCCCATAGGCTCATACAAGAATTTTTTAAGCATCATGGTATTTGAGTAACAACTTGTCAAATATTGTAGTCATTTTGCACTTTGAACTCTTAAAAGATTTAGTTAGTTGAACGTAGCTCAGAGAAATTCAGCGTGTTTGGGTACAAAAGAGTATCATGCCTAGTGTAAATTTACCCATCTAGATGTGTTGGAACAGTTTGTTTGGTCACACGAGTTACAGAATGAAAGTTGCACCACTTTGCAACTTTACACTACTTACATTTGATAAAAAAATTTCTCAGATGAAAAGTTGTCACCATGGGAAAATGCCTCTGAGATAGTGAAAACAAAGAGATTTTATTATAAAGGGGCCCAATGCAATCCCATAGGCTTAGATGAAAATTTTTTATGTGTCATGGTATCTAAGAAACAGTTCGTCAAAGATTGCATTCATTTTGCACTTTGGACTCTTAAGGGATTCAATCGGTTGAACATAGCTCGGAGCAACTCGGCGTATTTGGGTGTGAGAGAGGACCATGCTTAGCATAAACATACCCATCTAAATGTGTTGGAACAGTTTGTTTAGTCTCACGAGTTGTAGAATGAAATATGCACCACTTTGCAACTTTGTACTACTTGAATTTGACAACTTTTTCTTCAAATGAAAAGTTATCACCATGAAAAAATGCCTCCGAGATAGTGAAAAATGAGATAGATAATTATAGATGGGCCCAACATGATCCCACAAGATCATATGAGAAGTTTCTAAGTGTTACAGTATTCGAGTAACAAACCATCAAAGATTGTAGCCATTTTGCACTTTGGACTCTTAAGGAATTCATCTGGTTGAACGTAGCTCAGAGCGATTTGACATGTTTGGGTGTGAAAAAAACTATTCCTATTATAAATATACCTATATGGATGGGTTAGAACAGTTTGTTTGGTCACACGAGTTGCAGAACGAAAGTTGCACTACTTTGCAACTTTACACTACTTGCATTTGACAATTTTTTCCCAAGTGAAAAGTTGTCACCATGGGAAAACGCCTCCGAAATAGAAAAAACTAAAAGAGGTTATTGTAGAGGGGCCCAACGCAATCCTGTAGACTTAGATGGAGATTTTCTAAGCGTCATGATATTTGAATAACATTCCATCGAAGATTGAAGTCATTTTGCACTTTGGACTCTTAAAGGGTTTAGCCGATTGAACATAACTCAAAGTGAAGTGATCCCACAATTTAGTGGTTTACAATTTTTGGCCAAACTAGACATTGAAATAAAAAAAATTAACTAAATCTTATCTTTTGGGCACTTATAGTTGCTAAACTGTGAGGAATTTGAAGATGATGCAAACTAGAGTTTCGTGAAATTTTGTCTGTAGATTCTAAATATATTTTTTTCAAAAATTTTGGAATCAGATTGCACTTATTTTTCCATCTCCCTCAAAAACTAGTTTTTTTCATAAAACAACATTTTTAAAAAGTGGCGTTCACCGTATAACGCATAACTTTTTTTCCATGAAGGATAAAATTCTAATTCTTTCGAATTTAGATTTGTAACTCTGATATCTAGTGCTTCCATTTGGTTAGTTTTTTATTAAATAATTTTTTTTTTAAATCAAGTTTTGAAGTTGAACCAACTACAATTCAGATATAGCACAACCGTATAACATGTAACTTTTTTTGTATGTATCAAAATTTTATTTTATTTTTTTGTTGGATCAAGGACTTCAATATATGGTGCACTCATTGATGAGTTTGAAATATGCTCATAATTTGA
>VDFB02136846.1:0-17713 GCA_007258455.2 Sequoia sempervirens
TTCAGTTAGGAGGCCTCCCATACTACAAAGGTTACACTCTATAGGTTTTTATGCACCACAAGGGTACTAAGGGAGACATTTGTCAGTATGACACATCCACACCTATTTCTCATGACTTTCGTCACAAACACATTTTTTATATAGTGGTTCGAAAGAAGCTTGGCCTTAGCCTATTATCGCTTGGGTTGTTCCCTCTTTCGAGGCAAACCCTCTAAGAAAAGAAAACATGAGCATTGCTACCACTTTTCTCTTACACCTAGGACTGCGAAAGCCAAGGGAGAAGGTAGTGTGTGTTAGCAATAGGTCCACTCAACACATGCACAAGCATGCCAAACACTGAAAACAAATGTTCCTTTTAAGCACCAATCGAAATGTTTGCTATACTAAAAGACAATTGGTTTTAAAAATCAAATCTTCAAGAAACGTCCTGCACCAAATGTCATTAGTATTTTCAAGCCTCCAGTCTTCAAAAAATGTGTATTCAAGTTTTCACTCTAAGTCTTTGACATGCAAACCTACAAAAAATCCTAGTCAACAAAAATTAGCTCCAAAATTAAAAAAACTAAACTAAAAATAAAACTAGCAAAAAATAATAAACAAAATTAATTTAATCTAAAAATCTAATTAATCTAAATTAAAACTAAATTAAATTTTAAAAAATCTAAATCTAAATTTAATTAAATCTAAACTAAATCTAAACTTTATCTAAATTAACAAAATTAATTACTGAAATTAATCTTAATTAATTAAAGTTAAAATTATTCTAAATTAATTAAAACTAAAACTAATCAAACTTAATAAAAACTAAAATTAATCTAAATTAAAATTAAAATTAATCTAAATTAAAATTAAAATTAATCTAAATTAAAATTAAAATTAATTTGAATTAATTAAATCTACAATTAAGATCTTGTATACAGTTTTCTTTCAGCATGAAGAACCTCAAAACATAAATAAACGCATAGAATATAAAAGTGCAATCTTAAAAAGAGAGGCAATATGAAAACATTTCACAATAATTGACAATTTCAAAGTCTCCAAGATTTTAGAGTGTTGATATCATGCAAAGAATCAAGATAAAAGCCGACTCCAAGAATCTTTACTCCTTGCAAAATTTGAGCATTACCACAAACTGAGTCTCAATACTCATCTAATGTCATGATTTAATTGATTCTTATAACTCGCATTCTCCAAAAGATAATAGAATTTTTTTTAAATTTCCTTATTCACATCAAGTTCACCATCTGTAGCTTAGGAAAATTCAAGGCTAGAAGACATTAATCAATAAAATCAAACAATAAAGCCCTAAGCAACAATGAAGTACAATCCAATTATGAAACACAAAATAATAGAACGATGTTACCCAAGTATTCATGTCATGGTAGAATAACCTCCATTGCTCTTCTCCATTTTTCTACGAAGTAACTAATGTCCTTAGAATTATCAGTATGCACTAATAGCCTAACTATTATAACAACAAAATATCAAAGAAAGTATTATCTCAAAAATGTTGCAGCCTATCAATTCTCTAGATATTTGAAAATGATAAATGATAGCAGTATTTATAAAGAAGTAAATGGAAAATAGACAGTCAAGATTAGATGATTTTTATTTTGATCAATGGCCGAAATTGAACGAGACAAGATAAGATAAGATTGAAAGTGAAAGCTAATGAAGAAATTGAGGAAATTGAACGATTTTTTGACAAAATCAATTAGTTCGAAGAGGAAAATGCATTTTCAAATAATAGAAACATTATTTAAATGCAAGAGGAAAAGTCAAATTGTCTTTTTGATTAAATGGTAATTTAATTTAAAAAGATGAGTGAAAATGCAAGTCATTAATTAAATAAGATTTAATTAATTTAAGTAGAAAAAGCTAAAGTGAATAATTAAATAATTAACATAATTATTCAATTATAGTAGAAAATGGTAATAATTAAATAAATAAAGTTTATTTAATTATAAAAGAAAGAGGACATTAGTGTCATAATTAAATAAATATAATTTATTTAATTAATCAAGAGTAATGGAGAAAAGAATTAAATGAATTAATTAAATAATTACAAATTATTTAATTAATAAAGACATATGACCGTAGATACTGGAAAAATGGTGTTAGCAAGCCTAAAACATTTTTTAATGTCAACAACCATCTTATCATTACTAGACATAGACAATGTCCTACATGTAGTGAGGATGTGACACCATGAATGCAACTTACCAAGACATCCATAGCAAGAGAAAAACTATAAAAAATCCCAAGAAAACCAAATACTAAGCACACCAATCAATCATAATAACATTTAATTCTTTGTCATATTGAAGAGATGAAAACTTGAAACATACAAACCCACCAAGATTGTGCATAGAGCTCAAGAAAGAAACTCAACCCATATCCTACAACATGCCTACCCTAGGAGATACA
This sequence comes from Sequoia sempervirens, assembly GCA_007258455.2. Lineage (NCBI taxonomy): Eukaryota > Viridiplantae > Streptophyta > Pinopsida > Cupressales > Cupressaceae > Sequoia > Sequoia sempervirens. The sequence goes on from VDFB02136846.1 coordinate 2,428, forward strand.
AAGAAAAAATCGATAAATGTGGAAGAGAGTACTAGCTACCAACTTGATTAGCTACAAGGACTCAAATATTTAAAAAAAAAGCAAACCTAGAAGTGTATATTGTGGTAGATAAGACAAATAATGAACAATGGTGTGGGTAAACATTTTCAATCCCATCTAAATAAATGGTTGCCAATGTGGAATGAATGGATGAATGGATGAATGATTCAATTTTTATAATAAAAATTTGATTAAAAAATAGGCACCTCTAGAAGGATATCTCTCGGTGTATTTTATATATATTATTATTAAAATTATATATATATATATATATGCTAGTTACGCTGAGAGGCATTCTACAGTCACATAAGATTTTAAGAACCTGTGTACATAAAAAAGAAATGGTGTCAGTTACAAATTGAAGAAAATGAAGGGTCAGCAGTGGAGGGTCTTCGCTGGGTCTTGAAATTTGTAACGGCTGCAAGCATGCCTATAAATTTCGCATGGAATATACAAGAACAACATTTTTGTGAAAGTACGCAAGCAGTGGTGGTTTGCTAAGCAAGACGCAATGGCACAAGGCGATGACGAATTGGCTTCCACCCTGGTAACTTTTGTGCTCAAAGCTTCCTTTTCCTCCTTCCTTGCCATTACAAATTTATTTATTTTGTCATTGTTTTCTTTCGACATTGTTGTTTTCCTTTCGATATTTTCATTTTCTTTTCATTTATTGCGCCGAGAGGCGTTCTACAATCACATAAGAGTTTAAGAACCTGTGTACATAAAAAAGAAATGGTGTCAGTTACAAATTGAAGAAAATGAAGGGTCAGCAGTGGAGGGTCTTCGCTGGGTCTTGAAATCTGTAACGGCTACAAGCATGCCTATAAATTTTGCATGGAATATACAAGAACAACATTTTTGTGAAAGTACGCAAACAGTGGTGGTTTGCTAAGCAAGACGCAATGGCAGAAGGCGATGACGAATTGGCTTCCACCCTAGTAACTTCTATGCTCAAAGCTTCCTTTTCCTCCTTCCTTGCCATTACAAATTTATTTATTTTGTCATTGTTTTCTTTTGACATTGTTGTTTTCCTTTCGTTTATCATCTTCTTTCGATATTTTCATTTTATTTTCATTTATTTATAAGCTGTGAGTTGTAGATTCATTATTTTTTTCCATTCATTTAATATTCTATGTTTACCTTGAACTGTAAATAAATAGCAACCTGGAAGTTGGCTTATTTACTAATTTTTTTCTTCTAAAATTTTAAATAAATCTCTCTGTTTTGAGTTTATAACAAGAGTGCGGAAGAGCCTTGGCAGACTATGGGTGTTTTGATACGGAAACAGTGGTATGATTTTCTCTAAAAGTGAAATGCAAAAGGAAGAGATTAAAGGGATCATGGACCTCTATGATCATGCAATTCCACTACCATCTTGGTTTACTAACGATGACCTCAACACGTGCTCAAGCCTGTATGAGAAATCAGGATTTCATTTTCAATGCAAGTTCCATACATTACCTTTATGAGATAAATTTTAGAAACTAATATTTCCCTTTATTTTTTATCTTAAATATTCATGAAGAATGCTCTAAAAAATTCATGAAGGATTGTGTAATCTTAAATTTCTAAAATTTCATTTAAAATTTTATATCTGTTAAATTTATAATACTAAGATCCGGGAACTAGAGGGTGATTGCAGGTTGTGACAGAATGCCCTCTCCTACTCTGCTATTAAAAGTGACCATGTCAAAAGGATGCGCGTATCATAAAATGGCTAGACTTTGGGATTTGTGTTGTTCAAATATACACATGCATGTTGAAATGTTATCAATCAATTTATCAAACCCAAGAGGAGTGCACAAATATATCAGTTTGCAGCCTAGCCAGGCATACGGTCGAGCTACTACTGTTGTATACACTGATACCTCCTAACTTACCTTTCCAAACTTACTTGGATCTAATTAAAATTAAACTTATTAATTAAACTATTTGTGAGTAACTTGTAGTTTCAGATCAGTTCCTTTCATGATTTCTAGGTAGTATGACGCTTTTCAATTACATAGGTATGTTATTCTAGTTTTAGGATTCATATTTTTAATTTGTGGGTATCTCATGTTGTAAGAGATTATGTACCTAGACTAGATAAATAAAATCAAGCATGTAGTAGACCAATTAGTATGAACTTTTGTCACCAGGAATGCAGCTTTTTTTAAGAGAGAAAACGTTGGATAATGAATTCAAAATTTTATTTCATTTGGATTTTTAATGCTCGGTGTTGGTGTTTCATTTCAGTTATGTATATCTTATTTTAGGGAAAATGCATTTATGTACTTTCAATAACCTATAATAGTTAAAATCATAGGAAACAATGAAATAACATTTAATGAAAGAAATCCACATATAAAGTTTTGTATTTCCAATTCAAACTAAAATTATGTATTTCTGATGTAAATCATTCAGTGATTCACCACCAAATCAAAGGCTAACTGAATGGTCAGCGACAGTTACAAAGTTATCTCACTTGATGAAAAATATTTAGTATTTAATGAAAAATCTTTAGAGGATGGTGAGCGGTTTAAAAGGGGCATTTAAAACTCCACCACAACAAGGGCATTTAATACTCCACCACTATAGTAAATAGACAGTTACTTGATGGATTGCTTTAGTTGTTACTATGAATGCATCGTTTATATCCAGCTATCAACAAACATTAAATCATGTTTGCTCAATTTATTGATTGCAATTATAAGAGATGATGTTTCCAACAGAGCTATGCACCCCACTATCCAGATATTTTGATATAATTTACCCATGATCAAATCAACATTGAGCTAAAGAGGAATGAAGATTGAAAAGAACCCAACTAGTTAAATTAAGATTGATGGCCTAACAAACATGGTTAGCTTTCAACATTATTTTGAGAAAAGCATATAAAAGTAGTTTTAAAATTAAATATATAAAACAAGTTTCTAAATTTTAGAAAATTAAGTTCTTAAAAAAGTTTTAAAATTTTAGAAAATCAAGTTCTTAAAAAATTTGATTAAATTTTAGGTTTATCATCACGGATAATTTTTGTCATCACGAATAAAATTAGGGTTAGGGTTAGGATTAGGGTTAGGTTTATCATCACGTATAAGGTTAGGGTTAGGGTTAGTAGTAGGGTTTTGGTTATTATCACGAATAGGTTTATCATCATGAATAGGGATTAGGGTTAGGGTTAGCGATAGGTTGGAGTAAAAATCAGGATTAGATTTGGGGTTATCATCACAAATAGGTTTATCATCATGAATATGGATTAGGGTTAGGGTTATGAGTATGGTTATGGTTAGAGTTAGGGTTATCATTACCAATAAAATTATCATCACGAATAAGATTAAGGTTAGGGTCAGTGTTAAGATTAGGGTTAGTATTAGGGTTACCATCACGAATAGGTTTATCATCATGCATAGGGGTTAGGGTTAGGGTTAACATCACGAATAGGGTTTACCTAGGTTAGGGTTAGGGTTAGGGATATGGTTAGGATTAAGGTTATGGTTATGGTTAGGGATAGGTTTATAAATGATAAAGTATAGTAATTTGGTTAGGGTTAGAGTTAAAATTGGGATTATGGTTGGGTTTATCATCATGAATAGGGATTAGTGTTAGGGTTAGGGTTAGTGTTAGGGTTAGGGTTAGGGTTAGGGTTATGGTTAGGGATAGGTTTATAAATGATAAAATATGGTAACTTCATTAGTGTTAGAGTTAGAATTGGGATTAGGGTTGAGTTATGATCACAAATAGGGATTTGGGTTAGGGTTAGTGTTAGTGTTAGGGCTGTAGTTAGGGTTAGGGTTAGGGTTAGGGTTAGGATTATGATTATGGTTAGGGTTAGGGTTATCAACATGAATAGGTTTATCATCATGAATAGAATTAGGGTTCAAATTAGGGTTAGGGTTAGTCTTAGGGTTAGAATTAGGGCTAGGTTTATCATCACGAATAGGATTAGGGTTAGGGTTAGGGTTATGGTTAGGGTTAGTGTAAGGGTTAGGGTTAGTGGTAGAGTTCAGGTTACCATCACAAATAGGTTTATCATCACAAATAGGGATTAGGGTTATGGTTAGGGTTAGGGATAGGTTAGAGTAAAAATTGGGATTAAGGTTGGGGTTATCATCACAAATAGGTTCGTCATCATGAATATGGATTAGGGTTATGGTTAGGGTTAGGGTTAGGGTTAGGGTTAGGGTTATCATCACAAATATGTTTGTCATCATGAATAGGATTAGGTTTAGGGTTAGTGTTAGGTTTAGGATTAGGGTTAGAATTAGGGTTAGGTTTATCATCACAAAAAGGATTAGGGTTAGGTTTAGGATTAGGGTTAGGGTTAGGGTTAGGGTTATGGTTATGGTTAGTGTTAGGGTTAGGGTTAGAGTTAGGTTTAGGGTTAGGGTTAGTAGTAGGGTTTGGGTTATCATCATAAATAAGGATTAGGGTTATCATTGTGAATAGGTTTATCATCAAGAATATGATTAGGCTTAGGGTTAGTGTTAGGTTTAGGATTAGGGTTAGAATTAGGGTTACGTTTAGTAGTAGGGTTAGGGTTATCATCATGAATAGGTTTATCATCATGAATAGGGGTTAGGCTTAAGGTTAGGGTTGGGGTTATCCTCATGAATAGGTTTATCATCACGAATAGGGATTAGGGTTAGGGTTAGGTTTATAAATGATAAAATATAGTAATTTGGTTAGGGTTAGAGTTGAAATTGGGATTAGGGTTGGGGTTATCATCATGAATAGGGATTAGGGTTAGGGTTAGGGTTAGTGTTAGGGTTATGGTTATGGTTAGGGATAGGTTTATAAATGATAAAATATAGTAATTTGGTTAGGGTTAGAGTTAAAATTAGGATTAGGGTTGGGCTTATCATCATGAATAGGGATTAGGGTTAGGGTTAGGGTTACGATTAGGGTTAGGGTTAGGGTTAGGATTAGGATTAGGGTTAGGGTTATGGGTAGGGTTAGGGATTAGGGTTAGTAAATGGTATATTTTAGTATATTTTAATATTATAGTATATTTTTTATCATATAATAATCACAAAGATTAGATTTAGTATATATTAGTATATTAGAGTTAGGTTAGAGTGAGTATATTTTGGTATATTTTTTTGTGATTATTATATAATAATATAATAATATTTTAGTATTAATAAGTATACTAAAATATAATAAAATATTATCCTAAAAGTATACTAAAATATACGAAAATATTATTACATAATAATATTATTATTTAACCCTAACCCTAACCCTAACCCTAGCCGCAATCCTAACCCTAACCCTAATCCTAATCCTAACTCTAACCCTAACCATAATCCTAACCCTAGCCACGGTCCAACAGCAAGCCACTGACCCTGATCCCAACCCTAGTCAAGCCTTGGCCAACCCCTGGCCTAAGTAAGGTGTAAAGCCCTGGCTTGAGCCGTAGTCACAGTCTGGCCATGTCGTAGCCTGGCCTAATCTTGGTCTGGCCTAGAGCTTAAATGCAAGCCTGGCCACAGTCCTGAAGCCCTGGTCATGGTCTGGCTTCCTGGCCTAGTCACAGTCTGGTCCTGATGTAGTCACAGCCTGGTGAAGGCCTGGCCTAGTCACGTTGCTGACCTGATGTTGTGAGTGTGGGCCTGGCGGTGGTCTGGCCTGAGCCAGTCACAGCCTGGCCTGGTCTGTTCTGCAGCCTGGTGGCACGGCGTAGGCCTGGAGTAGGGTGAGCCTGGCGGCCTGCAGTCTGGCCTGGCCTGATGTGAGGTGCAGCCTGGCCTGATCTTGGCCCTAGTAGGTGATCCCTGGCCCTGGCTCTGGCCACTGATGCCTGTCCTAGTCTGGCCCTGAGATTAGGCCCTGACCTGGTCTGTTCTGTGATCCCAGTTTGCAGGCCTGGCCCTGCCTGGCCACTGCTCCTGGCCTGGCTTAATGATCATGGCCTGGCCTGGCCTGATGTTGTCCACCGGCCTGTTGCTGGTGTTGGCCTGGGCTCAGTCTGGCCCTGGCCCTGGTTAGGCCCTGGCCTGGCACCTTTCAATCCTGGCCCTGGCCTGGCCTAGTCCTGGCCCTGGCCTGATCACAAGGCGCAGTCATGAGTCTGGTCTGGTCTGACTGGGCCCTGGCCTGAGTCCTGGCCTGGCTGCAGGTAAAGGTGTGAGGCTGGCCTGGCCTGATCCTGGCTTGGGCCTGGTCATGGTCCTGGTCAGTTCTGGCCCTGAGATTAGGCCCTGGCTCTGATCAAATCCCTGGCCTAGTCCTGTTCCTGGCCTGACCTGAAGTAAAGGTGTGAGGAGTTGAGCCTGATGCAGGCCTGATCTGTTCTGGCCCTGACGCTAGGCCTGGCACTAGTCCTGGCAGCCAGCCTGATCCTGATCCTGGCCCTGGCCTGGCCTGGTCTTGGTATTTCGGCCTGGCCTGATCCCTGGGGCCTGATCTTGGTCCTGGCCTGACCCTGGCCTGGCCTGATCTTGTACAGCCATAAGTAATCCTAAGCCTAATCTTAATCTTAACCTAACCCTAATCCTAATCTAGCCTAATTAGACCCTAACCATAATCCCAGCCTAAGCCCTAATCCTAACACTAACCTAAATAAAATTAATAAAACCAACCTAACCCTAATCCTAACCTAATCATATTATAAGCAGGTACATAATAAAATATATAAGCAAATATAAAAAATAATTTATTTAGATATTATGTTAGTGCTACTAGCATATATATATATATATATATATTATTTTAATAATAATATATATAAAATGCCTTAGAGATATCAGCTTCTCAAAAGCCTGTCAATTTTTTATAATAAAATTTGATTAAAAATAGGCACCTCTGAAGGATATCTCGGTATTATATTATTAATAAAATTATATATATATATATATATATATACTATATTATATATATATATATATATATATATATATATGCTAGTTACGTGCAAGACCAACCAGTCTATGAGACCCAAAAAATAGAATTGAAACGACTCTTTCAAAAATAAGCAAAACAACTGATAACCACACACAGATTACTTTTTGTTGTTTTCTTAACTCTGCTGATTTTGTTTCTTCCCAGATACCTAATAGACAAGCATGGTTTATATTTACTGCAAAGTAGCGTGGAGTGCAAGGCAAAGTATATGATGTCAAGCCGTCATCACGGAAGAAAAAAATGTTATACTTCGGACCCACTGAAATACTCAGTCAAATCACGTTTGCCCACCCAATGAGTCAATGCCCAACATTCTGGTATTTTGTGGAGAATTGTCTGAAGATAAATCAAACGCTTGAAAGTTCGGCCACTTACTGAACGTCAACACATAAAAGTCTGATATTTTGGGGAGATTTAACTAATGAAAAATCTTCTCCGCCCTCACTACCTTTGCATAACGATGAAATTAAAGAGAAATTTGTGAGATATTTACAGTCTTCACAAGAAAGGTCGATCTTATCACAAACTATACGGCAAAAGTTCCTGTCACAAATATTGTACATGCACTTACAGGAGCTCCGTGGAATTCACTCCACGCCACTTGCAGGTTTGGAAATTTCAGCCAGGTCAATGTCGTAAACATTTATATTTTGGAAAAATTGATAGAAAGACAAAATCAAAGCATCAAAATTTCAATCACTTTAATGAACATCAATGTCTTAGAAGAAAAAGACAAGTTAATACAAGGAAAAATCAAATGTTGGAAAAGTTGATAGAAGAAAAAATCAAACCACCAAAATTTCAATCACTTTAATGAACATCAAAAAATTGATACAAGATAAAATCAAAATATAAAAAATTTAGTCTTTAATGGACATCGATATCAAAAAATTGACAGAAGAAAAAATTAAACTATCAGAAAATTAATAAGATAAATGTCAAAAATTGACAGAAAAATTCATACATTGGAAAGTTCGCAGCCAAACATTTTTTACGGCCTCTCACAAAGTATTGATAGAAATTGTTTGGACAAATGAAAGTTTAGAATAAACTATGATAAGTGATTTTGTATGTTTTTCAATTTACTTGTCTAATCATTTTTAGATTAATATTTTGGATCATATTTTGTGATATGTTTAATAAGTGTAATTTAAAAAATTATTATAAAAATGATGGATTACAAAGTATATTCCAATGTTGATTTAAAATTATTATACAACTAAATATAGAGGTGCATAAAATGTATATACATCAAGAGATATCAATCTTAAAATATATTCATGTATCTCAAGATTTTTGAGATGTATTTAAGATATTTATTCTACTTTAAAATATGCATATTCTTTTTATTAAATTATAGAACAAATCATACAATTATGTTCAAGTTTTTAAAAAATAAATGAAAAAAATACTTTTAATTTTTATTTCAAGATCTTTTTTTTTTTTAATATCAACATCATTTTTAATATCTATCTAAACTACTAAATAGATACACACATAAATAGGTAAGAGGGTAGATAAGAAAAACTAGAAGGATTATTTATGTTCATATTTGATAAAGAATTATTTTATGTTAGACAAAATATTAATTTTAAAGAGCTACATTTTGTTTCACTTACTAATGATTTTTAGTGTAATAAGACATCTCTAATAGTATGTTTATTAGTAAATACCAACACTTGCAATTTTAGTAGGTGCAAAGGATTTATTGATAGGAAATTCAAGAGAATGTTACAAAGATTAGGAGGAAGCAATGTGATGAATATCTAGAATACTCAATGAACAAAAGATTTGAATTTTTTATCTTTCTCACTTAAAACATCAACAAAGGTAATGGAATATACATTTAGAGAGGGATAAAGGTCATGTTTGTTGTAATCAAATTAGCTAAATTGGCTAAAATAACTCTTATATGGTGTAGCACTCAGAAAATTAAGAGTGTTTTCAATTCGTTCAAATCAGTACAAAAGGGAAATTAAGAGTATTTTCAATTTGTTCAAATCAGTGTAAAAGGATTTCCAAGTAATCAACATTGTTCATAAAACTTCCAAAATGAGCTCAATAAAAGAGAATTTAAATTGCATTTCATGTATAATAATAATATCAATTTATCAAGATTATACAAAGCATAAGTATTTCAATGACTTTTCTCATATACATATATTCAACCATACTTGGAAGAAATCAACAATTCCAATAGGAACATCTTTTCTATGCTAAGTCATAAAACTTTAATTCCTCAGATCAATGTTACATTAGATACTTTCAAATCATACTTCTAATCCAAAGTTTCAACAAAGAATGTCAAATACATATACATTTACAATGGGCTTCACAAGCCAATCCTGAATAATACACAAGTACATCAATAGCAAATAAAACTCGTAACCACCAACCGCCGTGACACCATCGGTCTGCTTGCGAGCTGGGGCCAAGAGTGTGATTCAGGCACCTTTTCCGCCCAACCATGAAGTACATGACTTCCCCGGGTCCCTTCCTAACTCGAAGGAATCCCCGGCCCTGCATAAAGGAGCCTAGCAACCCGAAACAGTAAAACAGGAGGGAAACTCTCGATGCATGCCTGGTGCCTATATGCATTTCTAACATGAGAAAAACACATTTCTTGCAACAGGAGGTGGTAGAGACTCAAATAAATATATGTTTCTAGGCTTTTAAAACAAACCCATCTATTTCAATGGTACAAGTGCTTGGCCAAGCATAAATAATACAAATAAATGGTAGTTTAGAAAAGGTAATACTACCGTCTCTGTTGGTCCACCTTCGGCACCCTGTCCTGGAAGTTACCAAAAGTAAAGTATGAATAAATACCAAAGCAAAAAGTTGTGCATTTTCTTACATGTTTCATTCATTCAATTGATTCTAAAAAGAATTTCAAATGTGAATTCCAGAACATCCTTTGAAAGAAAAATTGTAAATTTAGTAGTAGGATTTCGTTTACTCTTTTGTAAGTAATCCTTTTCTGATTTGGAAAAAGGCTCTGTTTTTAAAGAAAAACATGTATGTCAAAATACTATCAGTGCACTATTAGAAAGAAAGATTTAATTAATTTGTTTGAATGAAACAGTGTTTTCTGATTTCAGTATGTACTTCTATTCTTTCCAAATTTAGGCTGACTGATAGTGTAATTCCCAATTTTAATACAGGATTCAGAGTATTAGTAATATACTGAAACAGTGCAATTTGTTTAGAATATCAGAGGTTTGAAAGATAATCTTGCATTCAAATTTTATATTGTATTCCTTTACTCAGGATTGTACTTCTGTATGTAAGTATATGACAAAATAATCAAGAAGATTTTCAGTTTACATGGTTTCGCAGAAATACTTCTGTTCTTGTTCCAGGTTTAACATTTCTAAGCTATTTGTGTATATTTAACAGAGATCATATCACTTTCTGGAAATGGTTTTCTTGTTCGAACTTGCATTTTGGTATATATATGCATGGATATAAATATATATATAAATAAATAAATATATATATATATATGTATACATATACAGCTAAGTGTATATCTATATATATATGTGTGTGTGTGTGTGTGTGTGTGTGTGTGTGTGTGAAAATTCATATACAGCTGAGTGTAAATTTTGAAGAAAGAAATACTGGTTTTTTTATATAACTGTTCAAAAGTTCTCTGGCCGTGCACACAGAATATAAACATTTTTCAGGGTTTCCCTATTGGCGTTGAGCATCATAAGGGCGTAGGAAGCCCTTGCCCCTCCCATGGGGAAGGGGCGGGCTGTGAGGGGCTCGCGCCTCCTCCACAGGCCGCGGCCTGTGGAGGGCACGAGCCTCCCACAGTGCCGCGTCCTTCCCATGGGGAGGACAAGGGATTAAATCCCTATCCTTATTCCAGTGTAATACAATTTCAAAACTCAAAATAAAGAAGACATTTTGCCCAGTATATACTGCATTCGAATTTATCTCAAAGGCATTTTGAATTTATTTCAGATGACAGAGTTTTATGCAGAAATTATATGCATATATATATATATATGTATATATGCACGGGAATTCAGATTCCTGTGCATATATATATATATATGTTTATGTATATTTCCAGTTATAATTGAGAGCAATTTAATAAATTGCAGCTTCTTTTTTTTCAACAGAATGTAACCCTAATCTGGAAGAAAAGATTGGGTATTCTATATTGCAACAATGAGAAGTAAACTATTACCCAGATTCAAAAATAAAATCGGAAGAGAAATCTCAGTTATCTGTAATCATTTCATGGAATGATGCATTTCATATCTTCAATTTCCTTACTGCAATTTTAAACTAAATGAAGGCAAAGCATGAAAAGAACCTGGCAATTTTTCTCCAGTGCAGATGCCCAGTAATGCCTTCTTGTCGCCTCTTTCCAGAGCTCTCGGATATGTCTGAATGAATGTTCTCTTTTCTCTCTTAAAGCTTTATTCCTCTTTTCGAGGATCATGCAGAGTATTTCCAGATGACAGATAAATTTCTCATGCAAATTCTAAAGATTGCCACATGCCAACAACATTGTTGGTTTTAAGGAAAAATTTCCTGAGCCCAAAGTTCTCTCGGGCTGTTCATTCCTCTTTATTTTGGAAAAATAACCATATGCAAACATAAATATCTCCCCTTTATACAAACCAATTATTTCATTATATGCAAACATAATATTTTTACTTTATTATTTGTTTTGTTTTATTTTTTCCTATATATTATATTTCTTTTAAAATCAGATTTTTCCTTTTTATTGCACAAAAATAAATGGGATAAATTAAAATAGAATAAACCATATTCTCTTCACAATTTTTATGGTTAATTAAACTATATTTTAATTTTGCTATGCTAATCAATTTCAAACAATCATATTGAAAACAGACATGACCTAATGCAGCTACATGATTTTACGTGGTGTGTGCGTAATCGAGAGCTTCTCCTCTTTTACCCTGTCGGGAAGCTAACCTTCTTTTCCTCAATCACACTCTTGGCCTTCGATCACCTGCAACTCAAATGCACTCAGGCGTGCAAAAACGAAAGTGTATTAGTAACCAATATAGAAATATAAATTTAAACAATAATTAAATCAACATTCCTATTTTGTATAAAATGCACTCATAATTCTGAAAGAAAACAATTATTTTTCTACATTTCCATACACCAAAGCATTGTAGTATATTATATTGCTCTAACACGTATCATAATTCGTATATTAAATCCCACAAAGTCATGGTCAAACAGCGTCAAAGTAAGTCATGGTCAAAATAGCATCAAAGTAAGTCATGGTCAAAATAGCATCAAAGTATGAGACGTGACATATGGGATAATGTATATGCAAAATATCTATATGTAGTGCTCGTCATGGTAACAATGACAATTGACAAGACCACCTTTGAAAATAAAGACATTAAATCAACACTTGCTCAGTGCCTTCATTATCGACATTGTAAATGTCTTTGTTCTTTTATTTCACCTCATCCTTCTTCATATCAAAGAAATCTCCATCACCATAACTAGTTGCAATGTCATTCCTCTAGCTAGAATGTCTCATCTCCTTTCTACTAAAAGGATCAAAGCACTCTCCATACTTATTATTTAATCATATACTCCATAAATATTAGAGATGTGATGTGTAAACACATTAAGAGAAAAATACTACCAACACATAAAATTGATATAATATATATATATATTTCAGGTAAGGAGTAGTTTAATATTAATATAAGTGAAAATATAGAGTTCAAGCCCAGACTGGGTGACCAAAGGCACTATGCCAAAATATTACAGAACCCTTCATCTGGCATACCGGGAGCAAGACAAAACACTTATTACAGACCATGGAAAGAAACTAAATCTTAACATACTATGGATGATTACCCACAAAGAAACATATTTTGCAAAAAATTTAACAGCATACCCAACCTAGACCAAATCACCAAACATATTGTTGTGCGAAAACCCTAAATTCCCGCTTCCAGGCCGAGTTCGTGGTCTGAACCAACTTGAATTTCTTCCTCAGAAATTCTACCCCAGCATTCACCATCCACCTATGTTCCTGCAAGTCGAACCTCATCACATCCAACAGAAAGGGATAATAAATGGCCAAGGCCTTAGGATTGTTGAGAAAATGGAGATCCTTCAGTCGCGAAATGCCCTTCCCCAACCGTACAACACCCAGAGCCCGGTCGAGACCAACCAACATATCTTTTTTGAACAATCTTTGCATATGGTATTGGCTTCATTTTTGGGCACCTTGACATCCAACAAGGAAACCAACACCCAGGAGGAAATATCTGAGTCCAACTGGTAACCTTCTGCTTCCTCCACAAAGTTCTTCCTCATTACGCATACCAGGGTTGTGAAAAATAGGTAATCTAGATGGCGAATAAGGCATTGGAGCTGAAGAGTGGATATCTTCCCCTCAAATGCAATCTGCCTCTTTGAACCCTTGAGTTGCACTAGCATCACCATTCCACCTATCTCTAGTTCCTTGGCCGAAACCAGAAGAATAAACCTGCTCATGACTTTGAAAATGTGATAGAAACTGTTAGAAAATTTCTAATTTAATGCTACATGTGCTGTGCTTTGTGATTATTAACAAATAGGTTGGAAAAGCGTCCTCCAAAGGACATCACGAGGAACAAACATTGACGGAGAATGATGAATATTACTCCCTCTAGACCTTCCTTGCCTCGTACAAGCCGCCTTCAAAGCACGAATTTCCACCTTGCCCCTCCCATGCCATCTGTCAAGTCTGTCTCGAGAAATGAAAGGAGATGTCGACCCTGCCTAAGTGTCTGCCACCTCACCAACCCTTGTGAGGTGGCACCCACCCATCCACCCACAACACTTAATTAGTTCTGAAATCTTCCAAACTCACCTCCCTTAGAGAAGCCCCGTCGGCTCCTAGATTTGAAAGAGCATCAGACTCCTGATTCCCTTCTCTTAGAATGTGAGTTATTTCAAAAAAATTGAAATGCTTTAGAAGAGACATTAAATTTTCTAGAAGAGCATTCAGCCTCCAGTTCTAAAATTTTCCCAATTGTAGAGCATTTATTATTATAAGAGAGTCCCCTTCAATGATTACATTCCCTAGTTTTAACTCTAGACATAGCTTGATCCCAAGTTAGGTAGCTTGAAGCTCGACCTAATTGTTGGTGCCTAGCATAAGTGGCTTAGCTCTAGAGTCTACCGACCTTCTTGCCCTGCTAATCCCTAACGATGCACCCAACTCCTGCTTGCCCTAGGTTACCTCTAGCAGCCCCATCAAAATTCAACTTGAACAAACCTCGAGCCGGGGGGGTCCATTTATCTAATTTATGCTCTTCTTTCACCTTCTTTCCCCCTCCTCAAAATGAGTGGGAAATTTCAACCCATTCCATGATTTCATCATTTTCACATCCCAACTAGAGAAGTAAGAGCTTTCCTTTAGACCTTTTTCTACACTTATATTCATCACCTCTACCATGCAGGCTTCTAGTTTGATTAGGAAGGATGATAAAGGTAAGGCCTTATCTTTGAAAATTCTTCGATTCCTTTCTTTCCATACTTCCCACAACAACAAAGATGGACTCAGCTTCCAAAGGCCCACAAAAACTGAATTTCCTCCCAACCTTGGCCAACTTTTTAGCCAACCCAGCAAGTGCCCAGGAGATACAATGCTAAGAAAAAGCTTGGTACATAACCAATCCCAACATTGTTTTGTGAAGGGATACCGCATGAAGAGGTGATCACTAGACTCCTCCACTACCTTATAGAGTGTGCACCTTGAGGGGCCCGTGATGCCAAATTTCTTAAGTCTCTTTGTTGTCAAAACTCTGCCCTTAATAGCTACCCACGTAAAAATCCTTGCCTTAGGGAGACAAAATTTGTTCCAGCACAAGTCACTAGGAATACCTGACATTGATTCCTCTCTCTTGGATAGAATTTTGTACCCATACTTGGTTCGGTAGGACCCCAAGGTGGCACCACACCAATGAAGGACATCCTGAACTCCTCTCAAGAAAATTGGTCCCTGGTTGAGAATATCTTTGAATGCCCTAACTTCCTCTACACTCAATCCCAAGTGAGAGGGATCCTTCCAGCACCAAGACCAAACACCATTTGACTCTTCACTAATAAAAAAGTCCCTAACACAAGATCCCCAAGTCCTCTTTGTAACTTCTTTCACATTCGATAAATTTCCAAGATTGGACAATTTGCTAAAACCACCCCAAGAGACTTCCCAAAAAAGTGCCTAGCTACCATCACCCAAGTCCCAAGAAAGGAAACTGAGGATCAAGTCCCTACAACCACAAATGAAGTTCCAAACTCGAGAACCCTTCGACAAAGATTGAGTTGTGAAGAAGTTGATGGGGCCATCTGCGAG